>APFE031309882.1:0-37835 GCA_000404065.3 Pinus taeda
GTATTATTTCCGCTGCATCTTTGTGTATATGGTTATCTCTGTATTTTATTGCGTTCTTGTTTAAATCTGGATCACATGGGGTGTTTGTTTCAATCCATACAATTCTCAATTTAGTTGACACACATGCGACTCTCTATTGAAGGTGTCAAATCCTTGTGGTTTCTCAATTTACACCTCTTCCTCAATCACTCCATTGAGGAATGTTGCCTTGGTATCCATTTGATGTATCTTCCATCCCATCTGCACTGAAAGTGATAAAATATACCTAATTGAAGAGTACCTTTCTACTGGAGTAAAGGCCTCCTCGTAATCAATTCCCTACACCTCAAAGAACCCTTTGGCCACAAATATGGCCGTGTGTTTTTCGACACTCCCATCTGGGATTTGATTTACCTTGTAAATCCATTTGGAACTCACCACTGACTTGTATTATGGTCTTGGGACCACTTCCCAAACACTATTTCTAATAATGGAGTAATTCACCTCTACCATGGCATCAACCCATATTGGTTGTTGCAATGCTTCCTGGAATAAGGATGGTTCATTCTCTACACTCTCACTTATCAAAGACATGTAGCCACTGTACTTATCTTGTGACCTACTCTTCGTGTACTGTGATGTGGGTGCTCCCACATTCTCTCTAGCATCATGCATCAATCTGTTAGCCTCTCTGGTGTACTTCCTTCCATCTATGGAATACTTTTCTTGATTGGGTGCTTCCAATCTCTCCTACTCTGCATGTGGCTACTCCACATCATCCTGAGGTTCTTCCTTTGGAGCTAAAATATCCTCATCTGCATGTAACTAAATCTCCCTCTTAATGGAACATCTCATGGTCTTCTCTTCATCAAACTTCACATCTCTATGAACCATTGTCATCCTTTGAGATGACAGGTACACCTAATAATTGTGAGGTGTATCAATGTAACCCACAAATATTCCCAACTTAGCTGATGGTTCTAGGTTTTTCCTTGCATCCTTGGTAACATGATAGTAAACTAATGAACCAAAGATCCTAAAGTGTGCCACATCTAGTTTCTTACCTGAAAAATATTCTTCCGGTGTACTTATCTCAAAAATACGATGGGGAATCATGTTATGCACATATACAACTGTGTTGCACGCTTCAGACCATAAGTGGAATGGTAGGCCTTGATCATGTAACATTGCTCGTGTAGCTCCCACAATACTTTTGTTCTTCTTTTCATCCACCCCATCCTTTTCTGGGTTATGGGGTGCTATTAACTCCCCTTGAATGCCTTTTGATGCACATAAGTTCTTGAATTCATTCGACACATATCCTCTACCATTATCACTCATAGAGCCTTCACTTTCCTACTTGTGTCTTTCTCAACAAGTGCTTTAAATTCATAAAATTTAGAGAAAGTATGATCCTTCTTTTGCATTACGCAAATCTAAAACTTATTTGAGAAATCATCTACAAATATTACATAATACATGTGCTTGGACATGGAGGCTGTCCAGAACATTCCACACACAACTGAGTGAACTCTTTCAAGGATTGCTTGCACTCGACTGTCCTTATCATGAAAGGTGGCTTTGGTGTACTTCCCCAACGTACACCCTTTGCATGTATCTCTCTACTCGAGTTCATCATTGGGAAGTCTTGTAGAAATCTTTGCATGATATTCAATGCTCCATGGTGCAACTGTCCCAATCTTCTATGCCATAATTCACTGATGTCTTCTCTTTGCACCTTCTTTGCTTTCGTGCTAAAGCAACATAGTCTTCTACATCCAATTTATATAGGTTCTTCATAGGAACCCTGATCTGCTTCACTTATCCTATCACTATGTGATAAAAGAAATCCTTTCCTTCTCTAAATATCACATCGTAGCCACGGTCCTCCAACATAGCAACTAAAACTAAATTCTTCTTCAGACCCAGAACATGCATGACATCTTTTAATGTTAGAGGAGAATTAGGCTCCCTCTAAAAAGTAACAATACCAATTCCAGTCGTGTTATACGTTCCATCATCTCCCATCTCGATGTGCATTTGGAGGTCCTTCTCCTCCAAGTAACTAAAATATTCTTCGATGCCTGTCATATGGAATGAGGATCTACTATCCATATACCACACACTACCCATCACCGATGTCACCATGCATAAAATGAGGGTGAAGTCCAACTCAAATTATCAAGCAAGAGCTTCACCTACCAATCCTTCTGAGGGCTTCTTGTCATCCTTCTTGAGCCAACACTTCGTGGAATAATTTCCCACCTTATGATAGTAAAAAAATTTAATCTCTGGCTAGTCATTCTTCTTTTCACCCTGAATGAAATCTCCTTTGGATTGTAATTTATTTCTTTTCCATTTCTTTTCCTTTCTAGCTAAGGTACATTTCTCCTCATCATCATGCTTGGATGAGGTTCCATCTCTCGTGCTCTTCCTTATCTCTTCTTTCACAAAGTCAGACCACAAACGATCTCAATTTAGTAGATGGTCCCTGCCATTTACCAAATCTTGGTAGTTATGTCAGCTCTTGGGAAGACCTAAGGGTGTTAGGCTGACCAGATCATCTTCAACAACTATAATACCAATGATCCCAAGCTCATACAAACATTGGATGAACCTACTCAAGTATTTTGGTATTGTGTCACCCTTCTCCATCTTGATATTCCAAATATTTTCCTTTAGTGCGAACTTCCTTTGGTCATTGTTGTTCTGAAACAATTCGATCAAGGCATGTGACATTACATATGGTGAGTCCTCCCAGTGGAGGTTCAAGACAATATGATCTTGAACTCCTTCTAGTATGATCCTTCTCTCCTTTACAACACATTTCCTCCACTCTGCCAGATATTGAGCATTTGTTGTTGGAGGCTTAGGAATATCATTTTTTATGAATTCCTTCAGCCCGTTTTCTTCCAACACTAACTCCCTACTATCCTTCCGAGAAATATAATTCGAATTACTGTCAAGGGAATATTCAAGTGTCAATCCATAGAACGACATCCTGTTGGCTCTGAAGAATTATCTTACAAATTTGATTTCACCTAGAAAGACAAAATCATATTCTCCTCTTCTAGTGTGATTTCTTCTCTAATACCATGTAGAAATTCCTTGTATAATCAAACTGTTAATTGTAATATACCAAAACAATAGACTTGAATCTACTCTACTCATCAGTGGAAACAATTAATTAATCAAGAAATCATGAAACATACAAGAGAAATAATTCAATCAATACATCACACAATGATTTCTAGGGGAAAGTCATAGCTAAAAACCCCTTCTATATGTATATTTCATCAGTCAAAAAATATGGGAAGATTACAATTCTTTTTTGAAGCCCAAGCAACCTCTGCACTATCTCTATCTATCTCACTACTTCCTAGATAAGCCTTGGCCAACACTTAACCAATTTTATGCTTTCCCAAGTCCCTATTTCATTGTGATTTTTCCTTTTGAATTATCCCCTATTAATTAGGGAAATTCCTCAATTGGAATTGTGCAATCCTCATAGACATTCCTCTGACTACATGGACCACCTATACAATTTGCATGATTATACAACTGATAATACACTGCCCTTGAACTCCAATCTCAACTGGGTAACTATCAAATCTGACATGCATGAGTTATTTATGAGTGAATCATCAATTAACTGGTTGAACACATGAAGTAGAACACTAGTGTCTAATTTCCTACCACTTCCTCCATCAATTGGAACTAGTTTAACTAACTTTAACTTAGTTAAACTGAATTAATTAATTACAACTCAAAATAAACTCAACCAGGGCTCCTATAAAGTAGGATACACTCGACATGACTCAAGTTAGACCCTCAACTCGAATTAACAAAGCCAACTAAGTCAAATTAACTTAGTTAACTTGTACAAGTTGTCTTGTGATGTGGAATTACAATTTTATTCTTAATTTAATTCAAGGAAAAAATTAAATCAATATTTTTTGTTGTATTTTCAACACTCACATCCATATAAAACAATAGGAGTGTTGAGAGTTTCAAAGAGTATCATTTTTCATCCCAGATCTAAATATATACTGACTTATAATTGCGTTCAAGTCCATAGTAAGCTTTCCAACCTCTACTTATCATCTTCCCAATGCCATAATTTCAATTTAACTTATGATGGATTGATTCTCAGATATTTGTATGAATGAACTTTTTCCAAAGAGTGATTGTCATAAATGAAATTATCATAGGTCATGTTTTGGATTTAAATATCAAGACTTTAGTTTTGTTGATATTTATAGTTGTGTCAATCTTGGATCATAAGTCTTGGATGATTTTGAGTTTCTTTCCATGATCTTAATGGATCCTTTCCAAAAGAACAATGTTTTCATTATAAAGGAGAATAGTTATGACCATATCAAGGATCATGTGGTTATGGTTATCAACATGTTCCAAACACTCTTCTAGCCTATTAATGTACATTCCAAAAAGGGTAGGGGATAAAGGACACCCTTTCTTGACTCTAATATTCTTTTAATTTCTTTAAACCAACCCAAGTCCTAAGCTTGGAAATAACATTCTCGTACATCCTTTTCACAACAACCCTCAACTTGAGAGGAACCATTATCTCCTCTAGCCTCCTCATATCTTTTTTCTATGAATGGTGTTAAAAAAATTCTAAAATCAACAATAAAGATAAGATATCAATTTTATTACTAAAACATTCCTCTACAGTTATCCTAGGAGTAGAAATATTGTCCATGATTGAATGATATCTCCTAAATCTAGCTTGGACTTTATCTCTTTTACCATGCATTTCAAGCCAAAGGTTAATCATCAAGATTTTCGAAGAAAATCTCCAAAAGGAGTTTCAACATTGTAAAGGAATTTTATTTCGTTATTTGTAAATATTCTTAGTTTCTTTTATTATTATAGAAAGTATGAGTCCTAGTTTTAGAAAAGCTATGGATAGTTAAGATTTTGTCCATAAGGAAAAAGCAAATCTATCTTGAAAAGCATGAGAGATTTATGGAATAAATCATGAGAGTGATTTAGGGAATAGATCATCGAGTGAATTTAGGCTCTAGGAAAATCTATTATGTTTCTAAAAGTTATCATAGCCAAAGGATATATTTAATGGACAAATGAATATGAAATCGAGTCATAGAGATAAACAAGAGTTTTATGAGTGAATGTGTATGTACAAATTTGATTTAATGAAATAGAGTTTCATATATCTATTGTGTTCATTAATTTTCTTTGTATGAATGGAAGAATTCTAGTCTATGTGAAATCTAGAATTAGTGTAATCTTAGTGTCTATGTAAAGTTTAGATTAATAGAGTTTCAGTACCTATGTGGGCCCTAAAACTATTGATAATTAACATGTTAATATATTGTATAAGAAATGAATCTTGTGTAAATATTAGAGAAAATTTATAGTTAAGTGGACCAAGAAAAGAATCTTGTACATGTTATATAATTCACTGTGCCCAGACTAGAAATATTTCTATGTGATTAAACTCTATAGAACAAGTTTGTAAAGGTTTTAATGATGAACATGTTAACGGTGTTGGATCCGCCAACATTCAGGGGATCACCCTGGTATGAAGTCCCAACTAGACCTCCACCATTTGGTGTGGGATTCCCATCTGATATGATGGCTTGGTTTCCATTATCTTAAAGATTTGCCTCAACTCTTACTTGTCAGCACAGGAGAGTGGTCTACTTTGTCTTCCGAGAAGTGAGGTTCGTGTGCCTACTGATTTTTAGTGTCACTTGTGTCAATGGATCTTTCACCGTAGATGGAGAGGGTGGGAGTGAGTCCCAAGTTAGTTGACGAAAGCCCCAACTCTGCTAGGGACACACAACTCAATAGGACGTGCAAAAATTCCGAAGGAACAGTCCACACGGTTGCGGAAGTCACACACACAAGTAATATAACATGTATAACACTCAGTGGATGAGTCTGCATGAGTGCAAAGGTTTTTATAGCAAGTTTTATGTGAAATGTTCGTCTGATGTCTAGGAGAGTAGTCAACATGGATGAAACGGCGTGAACAAGATATAAAACACATTTTCATTAACATATATGTATTACAACAAGTGAATGAGTTCAAGTGTTAAACAAAGGTTAAAGAAACATCCATTACAAGTGTTCAGGATTAGTCTTGCAACAGTTACAATACATGTGTGAAAATGTGCTAGCCTGTTAGTAGGCTTCTGAATTAAGCAAAAGTTCCAAGACACATCGTTACACCATACATCACTAACCCCATGTGCAGGGCATTAGAGCCACTACATACTTAAAGAAAATATTACACACTCTCAAGGCTATGTGGGTGGAGCTGAGGTGAAAAGTCCTTTGCATGTACAAATTACAGGGTATTTATAGCCAAGGGTGAAACTCACCCTTGTGGCTATTTGGCTACACTCATGACTCTTTGACTCCCATGACTTTTCGACTTTACATGACTCTTCATACAACAATTGGGTCTCTTGGACTTCCACGTTACATTACATTGATTGATAGTATGGCCCACAGTAGAGATGTGGATGACATGACTCAACATGACAGTGCTAGTACATTCATGCTTCTGCTGGTGTGCATGTCGAGTTGTAGTGTCATTGGGTAATGGATGCCCTCATGGTATGTCATAGCTTCACCTCCGCATCACGAAGTGCACGGAGTCTTTGATGGTCATTGGTTTACATTATTTTGCATTCACACATTGCTCCTTGCTTATATGTTTGTAAGCTTGATAGGTTTGTCCATTCACAAAAGGTGCATGTTCTTCCATCCATCCATCCATGAACACATCTTGCATGTTTGCTTGTCCGTCCATATGTGAACACATCTTTGAATGATCATCCATTTGCAAGCACAACTCTTTGCATGCATCATTTTTTCATTCATTGGTGAACATGTTACTCTACATGTGCTCCCTTCGTTCATCCAATCCATTGGTACACCATGTTTGTTTGTGTACCTATATCTGCAATTACTCGTGACGAGAGGACATCAAATCCAAAAACCTCTTAGTCTAACATGATGCATGATCGTCTTAGATGCACGTGACCAGGAGAGGAGACAAGGTTGTAAGCTAGGATGGATGCTTCGGGAACTGCTGATGAAAATTGCGTAGGAGTCACTAGGTGATGAAGATGGGAAATATGGATCGACAGTGACTGTTTACGGGGTCTGGCTCAACTAGAGTAAACACCTGTGCAGTTTTTGGGAGGAATAGTTTAGGCTGCAGGAAGGCTGGGTAGGCAAAATATGTGCAATTTTGAGAATGAGTGGGCAGAGGGAGCCTGACAGACAAAACTATGCAATTCCGAAGGGGAACTGATAGTCATGTGTTGGGTCACTGGTAGAAAAAACTGTGCAATTCCTTAGGGGAAGTGGTAGTTAGCAGCTGGAGTTTGGAGGCAAAAACTGTGCAATTTGTGGAGGGAACTAGCAGTCAGCTGTTGGAGTTGTTGGTGGGAAAAATTGCATTGATGCTAGGAGGCTGACCTACTAGTCATCTCTGCATAGTTTCCGAGCTGAGTGGACTGTTGGGCAATAGAGGACTTGCTCATGAAAACTATGCAATTTTCTGGGTGAGTAACTGGTAGATTGCCGCAAGGGATGGATGGAAAAACTACACAATTTTCTGAGGGAGATAGGGATAGGCACTTGGTGTCTATTTGACCTATGTGCACAATTTTCTCAGTCAGCGGAGTGGGCAAGGTCTGTAGCCCCTGTGCAATTTTTGAGGGGAATCAGTCTTAGGGTGGTTGTTGGGTTAAACTCTTCGGTTGATTAGCATGAAGGTTGATTGATTTTCTTGTGGGCAACGCAACTTGAAATGGCTTGCTTGGTACTTCTGCGTTGTTCTGGGTGACATTTGATCGAATCGATGGTGGGGTGATGGTTTGACTGTTAGAGGGGAATCTGTTCATCAGAACTTCATCAAGGTGACTAAGTGTGTGAAAGAGTGAAAGATGCATACATGATCTTGCAAACACACACTTACATAACTAGACAACTAGACAACTCAAACCATCTAGACACACATGATCAACATGACTGACCAACGATGTGAGCGAAAACTGTGACACTTATGATTGATCATTGGTCGATCATGATGATGCTTGTGCGACAATGTATGTGAATCCATGTGTGAGTGTGGAAAACATTTACATAGAGAACAAAACATGTGCACACGAAGTGACGACCTTTAGTATGACTAGAACATGGTCACAAGCATGACAATGACATCAACATGCAAAATATTTGGTGAGATGATCAAGCAAGGTGGGTGCAACGGCTCACATGAGCTCATGGAGTGAACATGAGTTTGTGAAGTCATCAAGCAAAACTCTCAAAGGAGGCTCCAAATTTGGATGTAGGCCAAAATTTTGGATGGTGGTTGCAGCCTCTACAACACTTGGCGACACACTGGTAGAACTCCAGCTTCTCTATCTTGGTTCATTGATAGCACAGGGCATTGTCTTTCAGGGAGTATTGAATTGTTATGTGGGTTACTTCAGCTTCCCCATTTACCCCATAGACATACATGGTTCACCTTTTTCCAACTTAGTCGAACACAATCAAAAGTTCATATTGATCACAGTGTTTCGAATTTGGGAAGGGTAGTTTAGCTTAGGAGTTGAAGATATTCAGAGTATAAGTTTTCATCACTGGTGTTGCTCCATTTCCAACAGGCTTGGATAGTACCTTGGTGGAGTCACGCAGGAACACATGGATTGCTCCACTTCTAGTGAGCCTCATCTGTACCCTAGTGGAGTTGCATGCTTCACCTCTTTGCGTAGGAAGCCTTTCTCTTCTTTCGCCTTTGTATTTTTTCAAGAGGAGTCTGCAAATGCACTTATTTATTTTTTTGGTGGAAGAGGGATCCTGACTTATTGAGAGAAGAAGAGGTTGTTCCTTTAGAGAAGCATGTAAGACATCTGAAATAGGTTTTCTTGTTTAGGTTTTCCCCTTCTCCATTTCTACTAGTTGGATGAGCTTGAACACATAGAGCAGAACGATGAGTACAGGCATGGGGCTTCCAAATGTGGACATAGGTCCATGGTTGGACCAAAACTTCCCTTGCAGATGGATCATATTTTCCTTCAAGACTTCATCGACCGAAGGTTATAACCAAGCATAGAGAAGATGGACACAAGATTGGCCAAGTGTTGCAGTGTCACAAGTCTCTTCAAATCTCAGTCACATACTGTATTCAAAATATAGAACGTAGTAGTTGGCAACACTTATTTCTGGAAACAAAAATAGTTAGGTATCAAGCAAAAAAATTAAATGTAAAAAAAAATAGTAAGAAGAACAAACCAAATAAAAACAAAGATAGTAAGCAAGGAAAACAAAATGAAAACAACAAGTAGCAAGCAGACTATGTACATGGCATGGGGTGTGGCCTGACCTATTGGAAATAATTCTTGGGATCTTGGCCATTGACAGGAAGGTTATCAACTCTCCTGTCGAGTGATTGTAGATGGTATATGTGTGGGCCAAGCTTCTCCTGGACCCTGTAGGGACCAATCCACAGGGACTGGAACTTCATATGTTTTCCTTTGTCTTCATGGGAGTTATTCCATTTCAGAACTAAGTCACCAACATTGAAGGTATATTTCCCTATATACTTCTTATCGAACCATCTCTTGATACGGTTCTAGTGGAGTGTGAATTTTTATTTTTCGTTCATCCTTTCTTCCTGAAGCTTATGGAGAGCATCCATCCTATGTTGAAATCACTGGCAAGGCTTGCCTTGGGATTCTTGGGAAAGCTGAAGTGCAGGTAAGTAGATATGGGGTGGGAGGATGGCTTCTTTACCATAGACTAGGAAGTACAGTGAGGTACTTAGAGAGGGCTTGGGTGTTACACAGTCAACCCATAATGCATTCATCAGGGTGGTATTCCAATTGCGCTACTCAGAGAAAATGGTCTTTTTTATTATGCAGATGAGGCTTCTATCCATGGATTCTGCAAGACTGTTTCCTTGTGGGTAATATTTGAATGATTGTTTTAGTACAATACCTTTTTGTAATGAAAAATCATAAAGTTTGAAATACGAAAAGTACATTGGATTATAAAAAACAAGTGATGCTGAAATGCCGAAGCGTGAGATAATGTTCAGCTCAAGGAAGCTGATGACCTCCTAATCATTCACTTATTTGAGCGGAACTACTTCTATACACCACGTGAAGTAATCAGTTGCTGTTAGAATGTAGTGGTGTTTCTTTGAAAATTGTGGGAATATTTCCCCAATGATGTCCAAGCCCCACTGTTGGAATGGTTGGTTACTGCAACAGGGTGCAGTGGGGCTGTTGATATTCATGTCCTATCGGTGCATCACTGACAGATCGAGCACTTGTAGGCATAAGCATGTGCATCCTTGGATAATGTGGGACAGTAGAAATCAGATTGCATGAATTTTTGTGCAGTGGTGTTTCCCACAAAATGACCCCCAACGGGTCCATCATGTAGATCTTGTAGTACCTTCTCTGATTCGTGTACCTCCAAACACCTGAGAAAAACTATGTTATTGTGCTTCTTGTAAAGCACTCCTTGCACTGATTGATATGCTAAGGCTTTGAGCGCAATGCCCTCTTTTGTCTGATAGAAAAGTGAGAGGGTACAGTGTTGTGCTCAAGGTACTAGCACACATCTATGTACCAAGAGGCTTCGTCTTTAGTGGGTGTTTCTCACCTTACATCATACATCTCAATTTCATGCTCCCAGTCGGCGAGCACTTCTTCACTCTCTGGTGCATGTACTGTTTCAGCTGCGAGTCTAAAGAGCCCATGTTCCTTGATCATGTGAACTGGCTTGATTTTAAGATCGTACTCTTGCAAGCCTGCCATCCAGTTCATGCATCATTCACCGAGTTCTTGTTGTACAAGCAATGTGTAGATTGCTGGGTGAGGGATAAAGGCTATGTAGTGGTTCTTCAGCAAGTAGGGTTTGAAGTGTTTCACCGTGTTGTAAACTGCATATGCTTGCTTTTCAATGGCGCGGTTGTTGAGTTCTGGTCCTTGCATGCTTGTGATCATGAAGGTGATTGGGTGTTCATCGTTCATCTCTTCCTTCTGAGTGAGTACTGTAGTGAGCAAATTATTGGAGGTGACAGTGTATAGAAGGAAATCCTTCTTGAAGTTTGGGACTATAATAGCCTGCTTGATCTAGGTGAATGAAAACTTTTCCTTCTTGCCCTAGCAGTAGACTTAATCTTTCTTGATCATGTCCTGCATGGGCTTGACTATCTGTGCATAATTCAAGATGAACTTCTAGAGGAAGTTTATCTTTCCCAAGAATGATTTCATAGATTTCTTGTTATCTGGGTGAGGAATCTTTGTAATAGTCTAAACCCACTTTTGATCCACCTCGATATCACTTTTGGTAACAATGTGTCTGAGAAGATTCCCCTTAGACACTGTGAATATGGTCTTTTTATGATTCAAGTAAATCCCGAATCTCTAGCGTCGCTCAAAGATTTTCTTCAAATGGCATATGCGGTCCTCTCATCTTCTTGAGAATATAGTCATGCCATCGAGGTATACCACTACGCTCTATCTGATGAGTCCACGAAAAACAATGTGCATGGTGTGCTGAAAGGTTGCACCTACATTTACAAGACCAAACAACATTCGTCTATACACAAATGTACCCCACTTGGTACGAAAGGTAGTCTTAAGTCTATCAGGTTCTACTACCAAAACCTAATTGTATCCTGAAATACTGTCAAGAAGAGAAAACATATGTGCCCCAGATACTGTTTACAGAATGTGGTCCATAAATGACACAGGGTAGTTGTCTTTGTCTGAGGTGCGGTTCACGTTCTGGAAATCAACACATAAGTAGATTTCCCAAAAATTCTTGCATACACGAATAAGGTTTGAAATGCACGTGGAATGACGAACTTTGTATATGATCCGTGCATCCAATAGCTCAGTGAGCTCTTTCTATATGAGGGGTTCAAGTGACAGAAGTACTTTTATCAGCTTCTACTGATATGGCTTGACCCCTTCTTTGATCGGAATGACGTGTTGGATGATTCGTGTGTCATAGGTTTTTAGATCATCATATGTCCACATGAACACACCTCAGTACTTCATGAACAAGTGGACAAAGGCTTGCCGCTCTTGCTGTGTGCAACATGTACCAAGATTAACAAACTTCAGAACTTGTTCTGTTCCTAGGTTGATCAGTTTGTGCATCATGGTGGAACTATGGGTCTTTTTGTTACTTGGCCCCTGAAAATGTTCTTGGAAGTCATAAATCTTTTCCAATGTCTCCACACTCTTTGTCATAAGTCGACCTTTAGTGTTACCATATTTTGCTTACAGAGAGTGCTCATGCTCATCATCATCTATCACTACATCTTTGAAGATGTCAGCGTTGGCCATGGAAGTATCTGTCGATCATCATTAAACACGCGTAAATTTGTTATGTTATCCTAGATAGATGGTTTGTACAAAATTTCAATAGTAAATTTATCCCTAATTGGTGACATTTGTGAAGTTGCATTAGCCAGAGCATTGGCAACTACATTACACGTACGTGATATAACAATGATCTTAAATGCTTGGAAGTTAGAGATTAGCCGCCATACCTCTTGCTGGTAACTTTTGAGATGCGGTGACAAACAGTGAATGGTGTTACATACATGTCGTACCACTATCTCTAAATCACCTACCACTTTGAGCATGACCACATTGAGGCTGATGGCGTTATGCAAGCCAAAAACAAGTGCTTCATACTCAACAACACTATTTGTGCACTTGAACTCCAAGCACCTTGAAACCAGATGCTTTCTGTTGCATGGGTCGATTAAGAGACACTCGGCTCCTAAGCCATCCTGTGTCTTTGATTCGTCAAAGTACATGGTCCACAACTTGTTTGTACATGGACCGTTTGACATGCTAGTACTGTTGCTACTACTATTGCTACTGCTACTACTATTGCTACTGCTAGTATAGGTACAATGCACTGTACACATTTCATTACCATCAGTTGGGCAAGGAAGGAGTTCCGACTGCATGTCTGGTGAGGTTGGAGTTGGTTGTGCATGATAAAAACCCAATGCTCTTTCTAGCAAGTAGTTGCCAAACATGATTTCTGCGAAGTCCAAACAGTTCATTCTCACCATTAAGCGGAGTGACATTGTGCTTCAAATACCTCTCAAATAACACCTAGATTTGATTCCATTTTCCCTTGTACGGAAGCCACATTTGCTACTAGTCTGTAGCAAAATATCCGTCCAGCTTGCTGGATCAGTGTCTGCTGAGTAGTAGACCGTATGCTTCTGGTATGTCCACAACAACTATGTTGATGCAATGGTGGACTTGACCATCATTAGATAGTCAGATGATCATGTCTTGCAGTTCACCAATGGCTAGTATCGATGTTTGATTAAGTTGGATGATTCACGCGGATGTCTCACTCCATTCTTTCACAATGGAAAGTGGCATGATGTTGGTTACCACGCTAGAATCAACCAAGAAGTTGTGAACATTGCAGTTGAAGATTTCGAATGATAGAAGGAATGGATGGCAACTTAAGTTTGCTTCTTCCATCCTAAGTGTGTTTATCACAGTGGAAAGTGATCCGAGAGGTGTGCTTGCTCCCTTGCTAGTAGAGGCTACACTGTTCATTGTTGCCTATCCTAATGCACGCAGCAGGATGTCTCGCTGACTCTGGATCTTAGATAACTCAAAAAAACTGATGTTCAGTTAAGTTTTCTTCATGTAATCTACAATGTTGTAGTCCATAGTGGTAGTCTCACTAAGGTATCCAAGGTAGGACTGTTGTTCGTGTTTTCCAGCAGAGTGTTCTATAGTTTGTTGCTCATGGACGTACTCTTGTCCACTACTGTCTTCCCAGATGTGTTTCATGTTTTTTGCTTTGGGGTGGCTAGTGGATCAGCCTTCCTCATCACTAGTCTCATATTTTCTTGTGCTTCCCCAAGTGTAAGCGGAGACCGTTTATTCCTAAGATTGTAATGGTCATTTTACTTTTGGGGCTACTTTTCGGTGTTCGCCTTAGGCGTTTCTTGCGAGCACTGATACATGTTCACAACATGCCCAGAAATGATGCTTCATCAAGTGCAACCTCTTCATCATTATCAATGTCTTCCAATTGCTCCTGCATATTATTTTTTGCATCGAATGTATGACTGCATATAGATCTTGTGACTCGCTTCTAGTCTGAACAAGAGTTCTTGGGGTGATGTTCTTTGTGGAATGAATAGAACTTAGGATCTATGCATTATCTGACATGGAACACATAGCTCTACATAGTTTATGGGGTGAACTAGTTGTTGCCTGATGAGCTGCTTCCCTGTCTCTTTCTGGGAAAATGGCTGCTTGTAGATGTGTTTGTTTTCCATTGTTTAAGCTTGAACACTTCCGTTGTGAAGTTCTTTACGAGGCAAGTGAGGGTTTCAATATCATTTGCTTCCTTGTCTCTAGCCTTTCTTGCCATCACTTGGGACTTCCTGCTCACATCTTTGGAGTCCTTTTCTGGTTCATCATCCTTGATGACGCCAATCGCGCACAGGTCTTTCTCTAAAGCAATATCCTCTTTGTAGTTTTCAAAAAGTGTTGGTTTCGTAGCTCGCTTGACGAACTACACAATGCTAGTTGATAGTGTGGATGTGTAGTAATCAAAAGTGATGGAGTCATGAGGTTTGGTGTCGCTGCAAATTTTTTCAATATGCATGTAAACCTCTTATTGAATTCTTTTACCTTTTCTTTCCCCTCCATCTTTAGGATTCCCAATTCTTTGAGTAACATATCTGGGGTCTTATCATCAACAAAAGTTTCAAGGAACATGAATTTGAATGCATCCCAGTTCTGTATGCATTTCGGTGGAAGGCTATGATACCATGATACCATGCAACTACGCGACTATAAAAGGTACATGGAAACAATCTACAAGCTACGCCGTCATGTCGTACCTCAAGGGTCTACAACTGCAGGTAGAAGTTGTCTAAATGGTCTTCTGCCTTCACTGTGATGTCAAAGTTGAACTTGATGTTCATTCTCTTCACTCACTTCAACATCTTGTGCAAAACACCCGGGAGAGCCAATGGTCCTTGAGTCATCCATTATAGATTTTGGTCAGCCATCTCTTCTTCTTCTTCGTCCTCCTCCTCTCTTTTAGAATTTGATGGTTTTGGCTTAGAGTCCGTTGGTTCACCTCTGCCTCCGCCTTCTCTGCTGCCTTCCTCTCTGCCTCCTGTACTGTATTTTGATCCCAAGATCACAAGAGTGTTTCGTCCCCCTTGTCAGAAGACCAAAGGTTCCTCTCCGTCTTCAATAGCGTCTTCCAGACCCTCAAGTGTGACAAGAACTACTTCTTCCATTCATGATACAACAACCCCTATGGGAGTGGCTTTTGGCTTCCTTGATGCATATGGAAGATGTTTCATTCATTTGATTAGTCCAACCTCGTTTGTGAACTGGCCGGTGATGGGATGTGTTAGCTTCCTGCTGCAGCAGGGTATTCATATTTCATGATTGACATTTTACAAGCCAAATATGTCATACTTTGCATGCTGCAATGCTCCATATTTGCTTAAACAGTCTCCAAACGAAGAAGGCTACTTCAAGTTCATTCAATTGCCTTCTGAATTTTGTAAAATGTTTCCGGTATCGCCAATTTTTCAGTTAAAGGGAGGTCCAAACAGCTTAATCTTGGTCTCCCTAGGTTTAAATTTCCTGTTTTAGAATGTAGAGAATACAAATATTTCCAAACAGTTTAATCTTGGCAGATTCTTAGATAGGTAGAGAAGCAGAGGAGCCCAACAGCTTAATCTGGGCCCTTGGAAGAAATAAGGGTAGTATGTAGATAGGAAAGCATCAAAAGAAAAATGAATGATGGGTTTGCAAGTCTAAGTGCACCCAAATTAAAAGAAGAAAAAATGTTAGGTAAGTAGGCTGGGTAGGTAGTTCTGAGGTTGCTGAATCCTAATTACTGATCAGTTCCAGGCTTTCAGGTGTCATCTCATTCAGGACACAATCAGCAAGAAGTTCTATGCGAGATTCTCAAAAGAGGTATAACTAACTCCCCTTCTCTGATTTCCCCAATCATTAACTAACTTCCCCAAAAGAGGTCAAGATCTGCTTGACTCCTCTTAATTCCAATCATTTTCATAACACTAGCTTGAGTAAAGATCTGCTTCACTCAAAGTTGTTCCAAACTTTCTCTAAAAGATGGTCCTACCCCCTTGTAACAGCCTAAGCTCGCTTGAACTTAGCGGTTTCTTACCACCTCCATATTAACCACTAACATTATTATTTAGCTCCTTATATTTCCCCATCCCCCTACTAATATTAAGTAAATATCCCCTATATACATATCCCTCCCCCAGGTTGAAAAATAACCATAAGTACCCCCGGGAATTGCTCTGTTTATCAGAAACTAAGCAAGAACCCTTAACCTCCAAACCATCTCCCAGATACAACGGACTCCTTCCATAGTATAAAATCCCTCTGAGGTAATCGGACCCCTTTCGAAACCTCAAAACGCCCTTCGCACCCACCTACTTGCTTTTTCCTCCCAAAACTTACACTCCGCAGAACCTTAAAACCAGATCGCATCACAAGATCACACTTTCCCCTCTATGCAAGTTATGACCCATCTGGCACCACCCGACGCGATATCGCGATATCGGCGGTCGGTGGTCGCAAGTACCAAATGCCCAACATAAGCACCCTCTGTTCGCCGCCAATGCGGCATTGTGATCGCATCGGAGCTAATTCATCGCATTACCTCCTATATCAGCACCTCGCCATGTCATTCTATACTAGGGACCCACCACAGCTGACGTCATCCGCCGTACAGTCGACGTCATGCTGACGTCAGCAGCCAGAAAGCCGAAACTTCACGCAGGAAGAAAAATCGCACTTCGGAGCTCCAGCACAAGAAACATAGGCAGTTTTCGATGCGCGAATCGCGCATCGCTACCGGAAATAGGCCGTTTCGAGGAATCTTCGGGGAATATTTTGATTTCTTAGCCCCTTGTGCACCGAAAAGCCCGAAAATTGCCCGATCGTGCCAAAATGATCCGGTTTAAAGACAGCAACAGATCAATGAAAGAGTTTAAAGTGTATCAGATCAAATCATCAGGCGTCAAGCGTGTCAAAGAGTATCAGTCGACAGCGGAAGCCATCAATGTAGCGGCAAAGAGTATCAGTGAAAATCTTGAGCAGCAGCGCGAAGCAGGAGAACATTTAATACCTTCCAGCAGATTCATAGAAAGAGGGCGAAGCCACCTGAAGCTCTCAAATCATAATTATTGCACATTTAACTCACACCAGAGCAGAACTGCAGTTCCCAAAGCACAATCATTCCAGCAGCACTGCATCTAGCCCCCAAGGGCCACATTGTCACCTTTTCTTATTCAGCTGCCCCTAGCGCAGCCAAAAAGATTTACTTGCATTTAATTCCAGTGACGCTTAGATTTTTGAAGAGTTTTCTAGCAGACCTGTTTAGGTCGGTTGTAATGATGTCTTTCCGATATTTTGCTTATAAATACCACCCTGAACAATGTTGTGAGGGGTTGGTTGGTTGGTAGTAGTAGTTGGTCAGTTTTTCTTTCCAGCATTTTCTCTGAGCAGAGACTTGCACTGTAACTGTCATAATTTCCATAATCAAAGATTGCTGAAAGCATGGATTGCGAAACTACTTGATGTTGTCTCTTGGCCAAGGAATGATTACGGAATTCCTGCGCCTCTACATGATCCAATAAGTGTTTCTCTCCTATGTTTACTTTTATGTTTTTTTACCACCGTTCCGCCTTCTAAATTGCAGGAAAAAAGAATAGCTTAAGATTTTTTTCATTACACCTTAAGTTCAATTTCTGCATTTCTCGATGTTTTCTTCAGAAATAGTTATGAGCATGTATACTTAAATGATCTTGTTTACGCTGTTTCTTTCACACATGAGTGCATGTTTAGGAATTCTTAATTGCTCCTGGATCCCATTCATCCATTTCTCCTCTTCTTCAGCATGATGAAATGATTCTCCTTTTCCTTTCATCCCTGATGTTCATTCCATACTTTCAGCAGACTGATAATTGTATCCTGTGTGGCTATCCCGCTCCATATCCCCTTGTGACCAAGAAAACGCTCGCAAGCCTCAATCTGTGACTCCATGCCCAATGGTTTGAAACTTATCACACCTTACCTTGCCTCTTTGTTTTGAGAATCCTACCTTCCATCCAATCACAAACAACACTCCCTTGAAGCCAGAAAGCTAGCCTAAAAATCATCAACAAAAGTTGAATCATAAGGAGAGAGCCCTCTCTGATTGCAGGTGGGCTAGAACCTGCAATCCAAAGATTGGTTTGTGGTTACCTCGACTTACCTCGGCCGTATCCCTATTAGGAGCCTAGAGACAACATGAGTGATAACAGGATGGATGGAGCGAAGGTGATGATGCGAAATCTCGTGTTCAGTCCTAGGAGGTGAGAAGTAACCAACTGCATAGTCATGTGTAGGTGAGAGGAAGTGTGAGTTACTGCCTTGACCAGATGGTTAATGAATGAGTGTGAGAGGATATCTAGCCATATACAACTAGCTACCCTCCTTCTAGAACTAGAAATGTTGATTGTGTTGGACTCGCCAACATTTAGGGGATCACCGCGGTATGAAGTCCGAAGTAGACCTCACACCATTTGGTGTGGGAGTCCCATCTGGTATGTGTTATAGACATATTTGGCACTGCAACTTCAATCTTATATGTCAATAAACCAAGGGCTATTTTACCCCTAAAAGTGTTGTTTCATACCCTAAAGGATCATGGTCAACTGATTACATCATTCCCTAAAAGTTCTACCTGAGAAACCACTTAGAACTGGCCAAAACTGGACCATATTGACTGCTTCACTGTCAAGGTGTGATGCATACTGACTGCTCCACTAGCCCGGTGTGATGCATACTGAAGAGGCCTTCTGTGGGGTGCGATGAGCGAGAATGGACAAATGTCCGAGACAGTTTGCTAAGTGGATGCTCATGGAATCTTCTAGAAACTTCTCCTATGACACTTGCCTCTCTGAATTTTCCGCCCCCAAAGGATAGTAAGAGATAAGAAATCTCCAAGTGGAACCAAGAACTACAAGTGGAATGACACTAATCAAAAACCCAGAGATGACTCACACCCTTGCAAACATCTATAAATGGATCCCTCATCTGAGAGATCTAGAGGCTGGAATTTTGTAATTTGTGAGGAAGTGATGATAATTTGTCTTTGAGAAGGAACATTGTATTGTTGGGTGATCTTGCTTTTCATGAGGTGAAGAGGGCTTTGATGCTGGGAGGATGATGCTGGATCAGACAGTTAGGTTGTGATTCTTCCTTCTATTTTAATAAAGTTCTTTGGGTTTTCCTCCATATAATCATGTACTTGTGAACCTTGTTATTTGTGAATGCCATTGTATGTTCAATGTATTTCTAATTCTGCGTTGTTTATGATATAATAGATCGAAATGATTTGATGGTGTTTTGTCACTTTGTTTCTATACGTATTCTCTAAGTAGGATAAGTAGGAGAGGAGTTGCAAGCTCTATCAAGGGGGGGAGAAATCAAGCAGGGAGTCAAGCAGAAGATCCAGGTTGGTCCCTTTGCTTCTCTCTTATCTATCATACATAGAGGAAATCGCAAATTGCTTTGATTGTTTATTTCTAAGATAGCTGCCAATCTGTTGAGGCCCCGAAAATCGGGTCGACAACAAGGGGGATACCCACCCGGTCCGGACCTTGGTTGGCAGCTCCTTATCCGTTTGGTATAGCGGGTCTGATTGGGGATGACGAGACCAGTTTCCCGACCTTGGGTGTGTGTGTGTGTGTGTAGAGTTTGGACTATGCTGATCTAAGGGGAATTTAAAGCAAATCTAATTTAGACTCTTTAAACTAACATTATGCTATTGTAGTCTAATAAGAAACAACACATCTAATCTACACTAACCCGGGGTGTATGTCTTCTATTATGCGATCTAAAAAGATTTCAAATAATAACTGGAAATAAAGATCATTCAGCTATCATAAGAATAGAAATCATTAAAGATAAACTATTTTGCATAAGAAGTTAGGCAAAACAGTTATGAGCAGTATATCACATAATAAGTTACTTATATATCAGATACAAACAATATGACTCCACCGTACAAAAGTGCCAAATGATAACCCATACATTCATATAATGAAATATAAACAACTGAAACTATAAATCGCTTAAAGAACATAAGAAAAAATAGTCAAGAGATAAAAGTACCATTTATGACTGGTTCCACTCATAAGCTTCAAGCAACAATGATTTATCTCTCCTTGTTCTAATGTCTACTAAGAGTACAGAAGTGCAACATCAGTAGTAGATATTAGACACAAACATTAATAAACCTTGATCCATCCATTCATCAAAACCACCTCTGAGGGCGCAAAAGTGCATGTTCTGAGGACGAGTTTTTTACAAATCTCCGAACCCCTTCTCTAAATGCATGAGAAGGGTTTAAATACTGCTAACTAATTAACTTGATTACATAAATTTGGGATCCGGTTTTCAAATGACCATCCCTCTGATAAAGCAAATTATTTCTAAAATTAAATCTAACTTTGAACTATTTCTGTATTTGCTCCTTAGTGTTGTGAGTGTGCAGCATTCGTCTGAGAAGAGTCGGTTGGTTTCCTTTCCCTTTGTGTGTGTTATAAAAATAGAAGTAACAAGGGTCGGCACCAATTTTTCGATAAACTATCAGATATTTTTAGAGAATCTCTCACTGACTGAATGTATACTTGGTAATAACTCGAATTTTTCTCAAACTGGATCTGCTTTTGCTATTTTGGTTTTCTGTCTTCGTGAATGACTTGATGAGTCAGAAGACTTTACTTTCCAAGCAATTCTCTGGATTGGAAACTGCCTTTGTTCTTCATTCCAGGCTTTTCTGTCATGTAAGCTTCGGGTATCTTTGTAGTCATGTTGCTTTTGTGCGCCTTTGATTCTGAGCTTCAGATGGCCTATCGGTCGTTAGCATCCGCTGAGTGATACTCTGGAATCTGTAGTCCTATCATATGTGGTTCCTGCTTCTGAAGAAGTCTCTTCTGTGGCCTTTGAGCATCGGCGCTTTCCTCTTTTCCTTAGATGTTTCCTGCAAAAGAAAAATTACTCCATTTTATCTCCTGTTTTATAGTTTGCGTAAAGGAAAAGAGTAAATGAAAAATAAAGTTTGATATGAAAGCTTCAGATCTTACGTGTGTATAATCATGACATTCAAAGTGAATTGAGTCTTCGAAAAATGAAAAGTAGCCATTCATACGATCATTAATTTCTTTTTACAGGCGCGCGCCTAATTCTGATTAAAGGACAGCTTTCCTTGAATGTTGTGCTGAGCAAGATTTCGCGTTCGTCGCAGATCGCAGATCGCGGATTTGTATTATAGCATTGTGGTATCACAATATCGGATCATCGCAGATCGCAGATTGTGGATCAGAGATCACAAATTGCAAATCGCACATTGTGAATATTAGTGATTGCGTCTTACTCTATGCAGCTGCTGCGATATGCGACGTCGCACATCGGCCGTCGGGGATTTCTTAAGCCTCTCCTATTAAGAGCGCTTATGGTAAATGTGATGCGATGAGTTTAGCATTGCTTCTTTGTGGTTTGATACGCTTATAAAAAGAAGTGTTTCCTTTGCTTGCTGCGATAAGATTCTAAGGAAAAACAAAAATATTCAAGGGGAATTTGATGAATTTTTTACTAGGGGTCCCCCATTTGCTCGGTGTTGTTGCTAATACCAAACAAAAGAGGGGGGTTGTTGGTGACCACAACAATGGAGATTCACTGGGAAGAAATAGTTATATCTGACTTTCTATTGAACTTCAACTTCCGAAATAGAAAAATTTTCGTCAGTCTAAACTTTGTTATGGACAGATAGAGTACGTTTGTCTTATCCTATCAATGATACTTTATTTCAACCTTTCTGAATTCCATTCATTTACTTCCTATGGTTCAACCCTTGTGTTTACACCAGCCATTACTTGGTCCCTTTTTTAAAGATAAAATGAGGTCATCTCTGCTATGTTGGTCATTTAAAATATGCTCATTTACCGTAAGTAGAGCCTCTGCTGCCAGCAGGTGTCCATAGCCTCGACAGGGTTACCTATTACCCAGTAATGATCCTTTATCGTGCTTAAATCTATCTACAACTTTTTCAGAGAGAAAACCATTTTTATACTTTTTCTTTTTTATTCTCCAAAGAACAATGTCTTGGTTTGGTGGCGAATTTATGACACAGTCATTCACTTGATTTACACTTTTGCTGAACAAGCTGGCTCGTGATGAGACCCCTTGTCTTTTGATTGCAACAATCTTAAGTCGTTTCCCTATTTTGGTAGACAGTATTGTCAAAGTCAGCAAGTTATAATATCCATTATCATGATAAGACGGATCATGATGAGACCTCTTATTCTTTGAGATACAGTGTTTTCTCAGATTGTTTCTCTGAATGCTGCGATTTTCTTTAGCAGGGAGGAAACCATTGTTTTTCCTTAAGAAAGCTCTAGACGACAATAATAGAGTTTGAAAACAGCAATTTTACAGAGAATACTCATTTTATTATTGATACCTTTCATTGTGCTGATATAAAACAAGTTTTTTTGCCAAAGGTTGCTTTCATAAAAAAATTTGAAGTTGGAACTAGTATCATATTTAGGCTAAAGTTTTAACTCTATCCGTCAATAATAAAGATCAAATTTTTTGAAAATTTATACTATTTGTACAAGCGAAAAATCAAGATCTAACAGAGAATTTGGTGTCCTTTTTGCATGAACTCCTGTAGTAACCATCTACGACTGGTTTTATTTATAAGAAAGAAGAAACAACAAGCTATCCTACAAAAAATAGAAGAATAATCTTCTATGGAAAATATATTTTCAGGATCTATCCATTAACAAGCAAAGAATCCTTTCTGCCTGCTAAATCCTGCAATACAAACATAGATGGGCCTATGACTTCTACAATCTGAAAAGGACGAAGCCACATTTTCTGGAATTTTGTATGTTTGCCCTTCTCTTCATGAGCCTTATCCCTTTCAAAACTAGATCTCCCATCTGAAAATTTTTTCTGGTCATTATGCTTGAATCAAAAGAGGATTTTATTAGCGCTTGGTGATGAGCATGGGTTTTCTTAGCTTGCTCTCGTTGCTCTTCCAATTTAATTATTCCCATCTATCTTAATTGTAAGGAGGAAGTAGATACCTCATCGATGTATTGTACTAAAGACAAGGAAGGAATCATCAAATGAGTTGGAAGAACCACTTCCTTCCCATAAACTAAGTTAAAGGGAGAAGTGCCGATTGAAGCCTTCTTCGTTATTCTATCTGCCCATAAAGCATTTACCAAAGTTTTGTGCCAATTCTTCTGGCTCTGGTCAACTGTCCTTTTAATAATCTTGATTAGGTTTTTATTTGTTGACTCAGCCAGTCCATTTCCTTGCAGATAGTAGTTGGCCGAATATTTCAGTTTGAACCCTCTTTTAAGTGTGAACTCGGTCATTGCATTCCCAGAAAAGTATGAAGCATTATCAAAAATCAGAGCCGTTGGAAATCCAAACCTAGTGATTATAAATTGATCAATGAATTCAATGATGTTTTCAGAATTAGCTGTCTTGAGAGGAACTGCTTCTACCCATTTAGTAAAATAATCAATTTCCGTGAGGATGTACCTATGCTGCTCAGAAGAGTGAGGAACAATCTCACCTATTATGTCCAAGCCCCATTGACTGAATGGTTTCTCAATGTTTACCGGCTGTAGTGGCATGGACAGTTTCTTTTGTCTCCCTACAGTGGTTTGGCAGATTTGGCATTTCCTCACGTAACTGTGTGAGTCTTTGAACAGTGTGGGCCAATAATACCCCGCACGTAAGATCTTATGTGCAGTAGCATCTCCAGCAGAATGTCCGCCTGCAAGGTCCATCATGAGAGTCCCTACAAAAAATTTTCGGATTCAGTTTTCTCGAGACACCTAAGAAGCACAGAATATAATTTTTGAAACAGACATCACTATAGCTAATATGTTTTAGCTTTAATCTCAGGGCTCTTCTTAGCTGTGATCCAGGTGAGATGGAGCATACCCATTTTTGAGATAATAAATGGTGTCAGCGTATAAAGATTCTATATCGTTTAGGCTTACCTCATATGTTTGTACTTCCTCAGACGAGTTTTCAGGAATATGCGATGCTCCAGCTAACATTTTGCAGAACCCTTGGCCTCTCACAATGCTTGCTGGTTTGATTTCAAGGTCGTATTCCTGTAAAGCAGTGATCCAATTTGCTCCTTTTTCACCCACATCTTTCTGTATTAAAATATTTCTTACCGCTGGAAACGGTACTATGACCTTGGTATGGGTTTTAAGTAAGAAACGTCTGAAATACTTGATCGCTTTGAAAACGGCATATGCCTGTTTCTCTACGTCTGAATAATTGAGTTCAGCCCCTTGTAAATTAGAGCTAAAGAATGTGATTAGATCTTCTGCTTTCTCTTGATTCGCTTGAGTTAGGATCGCGGCATATGATTTTTCTGAGGCGAATGTGTATAAGATAAAAGATTCTGAAAAATTCGGGGTTGCTAAAGACGGAGCATTAATGATAGCCTGTTTGATCAGATTGAATGCTTCATGTTCATCTAGACCCCATTTGAAATTTGAATTCTTTTTGATCATGGTTTGCAAAGGAGAAACAATTCTTGGAAAATCTAGGACAAATCTTTTCACAAAATTGATTTGACCAAGAAAAGATTGCATGGGCTTTTTATTATGAGGCAGGGATATTTTGGAAATCTCTTTGATTCTATCAGGTTCAATGTGAATACCAGATTTTGATACTATAAATCCTAGAAGTTTCCCTTCACTTAATGCGAAAAAGATTTCTTTGGGTTAAGTGAAATCCCATACCTTAAACATCGTTGAAAGATCTGTTTCAAGTCTCTGAGATGGTCGCCCCGTTTCTTTGAGTATACTGTTATATCATCCAAATAAATCACTACGGCTTTATTGACTAAACCTTTGAATGCGATGTCCATAGCTCTTTGAAACGTAGCGCCGACGTTAATTAAACCAAATGGCATCTTTCGATATGCATATGTGCCCCATTTGGTTCAGAATGTGGTTTTTAGCTGATCATAGGGATGTACCAGCACTTGGTTGTATCTTGAAAACCCATCTAGAAAAGACATTAATTATGAGCCTGCTACTGCCTGTAATATCTGCTCCATAGGAGGGAGGGGAAAATTATCTTTTAGGCAGGCTTTGTTGAGATTCCGAAAATCGATGCAGATTCTAATATCTCAGCTTTTCTTTCTACGGGTACCATTATTGGAAGACCCACTTGGAAATGTCCCTGACGGGAAAAATTATTCTGGCCTTAAACCAACTTATTTAGCTCAGTCTTTATTTGGTTTTCTAGATTGGGGTGGATTTTTCTGAGTTTCTGCTGGACAAGTTTTTCATTGTCGATCATAGGGATAGTATGTTGGATAATGGAAGTGTCGTATGTCTTCAGCTCGTCGTAATGCCAGGCGAAAACGTTTTTGTATTGTCTCAAGAGACGAATGTATGCTAGTTTTTCTTCAGGAGTTAGGCCGTGGCCTAGATTAACGTTTTGTGGTTTATCATCGGTTCCCAGGTTTACTGATTCATAGTTCAGGGTTGAACTGCAGAGCTTAGAATTAGTAGACCTTTTAAACCAACTTTTCAGATCATATAAGTCTTCTAACTTAACCACCAATTTAGGTATAGCGTTATCGGTGCTAGTTTGTTGTATTTTTTGATCGTGGTGGTCCTCGTCAATTATTTGATTGGAGTAGGATCCTTCTGAGGTGAGGAAATTTACAATATCAGGATCATCATTGAATACTCTCCAGTTTGTAATGTTGTCAGGGACGGATGGTTTAAAGATTAATTCTATCGAGAATCTATCTGGGCTAAAATCTTCGGAGGGAATGAGTCTAGAGGCTACGTTGGCTAAAAGGTCTGCACTCGCGTTTTGAATTCTCGGGATTGAGAAAATATTGAATGCCATGAAATGATCAGTCAGATCCTGTACTAGAGATTGATAGTGTTTCAAATGACTTGATAGGCAATGTATGGTGTTACGTACCTGTTTGACCACAATCTAAGAGTCTCCATAGACTTGAAGGTATTTGACGTTCAACCCGATTGCTTTGTGTAAGCCTTGCACCAAGGCCTCATATTCTGCTGTATTGTTCGTGCAATCAAATTCAAGTCTGCATGTAAGCATTGTCTTGTTTCCTTCTGGACTAATCAGAACGCATCCTGTTCCCGCTCCTTCATTAGATTTAGAGCCATCAAAATATAATTTCCAAAACAAAGATGTATTTACAGGTTCTTCTACAAAATTTACGCACTTTGAATTATCAGTTTGGGAAAAATTTTCTACTTGGGATACAAATGAATTTTCTAAGGTGATGTATGAGCATTGAAATTGCCGAGGAAAGAATCTGTTGAGTAGTTGCCTATGATGCTACTGTTATATGCTATCGCTTCATTCTCTCCCTCCAATTCTGTTACTATGTATTTCTAGTGTAATTCTCGTTCAACCTTTATTTGGTGGTTTACCATTATATGGTAACCACATGTGAGACCAGTCGGTTGAGAAGTATCCACGGAGGTTTTCGGACCAATCCCTGCTAAAGAATTAGGCCGGTAGAATCAGGATATCAGGCTACTAGAATGTAATAACCTGACAAAACCTAATGGGTAGACAACAATCTTATGGTGACTTGATTAAGTTCACACCAAGCACTTCAAGCTGAGACCCGACAAGCTGAACTATGCGTACCGCGGATTTTTGTAGGTGATGTTTAATTGGCACATATTGCATTGGGTAAAAATATTTGTTGAAGCTCCAGAATCTACTAAACAAAAGTTTCGCGTGCACTTGTTTATGGAAGATTTATAAGTGAGCAAAAGGGGGAGTGTGAGATCTTGATCTTCCTCCAATCAAGGCGATGTCATTTGGATCGATCTTATTGGCCGTGTTGATTGGGGGTCTTCCCATGTTGTGTGTAGCTACAGCTGTAGGCAAAGATGTGGTGGGTACGGCATGTAATTCTTTCATCATTATCTTCTGTTGATGTTTTAATTTGCTCAACTCATAAAGAGTGATATTAGCCCTAGTCTTTTTCATGTCATCAATAATGTTGTAGTCCATTTCATCCGACACTATTAGTGTTTTTGATGGAGGTGTTTGATCTGGTTGGACTGGGCTAGATTGAGTCACCTTTGCAGTTGTTTTCTTTGTTGCGACTTTTTCTTTTATTGTAGGGCTTGCGCCCTTCTGCTTGGGGGTAGTTTGGGTAGGATCAAGTTGGTTTTTGCTTCGTGTGCTAACAGGAAATGCTTCTCGATCCTCTTCTTGTGGGAGGATGAAATCCCACATTCCTTGTAGTTCCACAACTTCTTCATCATCGGTTTGTCCTTCAATGGTTCTCTCCTCTTCTTCCTCTTCTTCAGATTCGACATTTGAGATAGCGTTGGGTGGTTTCGTATCCATTGAAGGGCCTCTTTTAAAAGTTCTCTAGGGCTTTTTCGAAGAAGTTTCTACCACTTGTTTCTTTATGTCGATCATCTCATTGGACATGGTCTTTAATACTTTCTGTAACCCTTCCAAATCGAAAGGGTCTTTTGTTTGTTTCTTCTTGGGGTCTTCCTTGAAGGAGATCTTTTTAGATTTGCGTTCTTCTATCGCAGAACTCTTCTCTAAAGCTACAACGCGTCTCTCTACCGCTATCGCCTCTGTCAGGTTTTCGACTAAAGTTGTTTTATTCACCCTATCTATGAAGACTGCTAGATTTGATGGTAAGGCTGTGATATACCACTCACATCACACTTCTTTGCTAGGTTGGGAAGTAGCGGGGATTTTGTTGAGGATCTTATTGAATCGTAAATTGAAATCTTTGATGGGTTCTTTAGTTTCGGCTTTAAGATTGGATAGGTCACTGATTAACGTTGTCGTTGATCTATCATCACCAAATTTGGTGAGGAATTGACTTTGAAAGATGTCCCAACTTGTTATAGACTCGGAAGGTAACGAAAAGTACCATGACCCGGATGTTCCTTTCATTGTATAGGGAAAAAGCCGGACCACAGCATCTTCATTGGTAACTCCATTGAGATTGACAGAGAGCATGAAATTGTTAATGTGCTCTTCAGCTAGCATGCCTGCTTCTAGGTTGAACTTGGGTATCCATTTCTCAGGATGGGGCAGTATTTGGCTCAGGGGTGGAGGCATAAAAACCGCTCCAGGATTGTTCCACGGAGCTTGAGCCATCTTTGAGCTACTGGTAATTGCAGATGTAGGAGATGATCCTAGAGGATTTGAAAATGCAGATAATATGATATTGGATGATTGGGGAAGAGGGGTTGTGGAAGGTGGATGAGTGATTTGGAATGGAGATGTGGGTGGTTGACTTCGCGGTGAAGGAGTTGAGATGGATGGTGTAGATGAAAGAGTTTCACCGTCAGAGTGCAGTGATGTTTTCCTTGCTCTTTTTCTGGTGGGAAGAGGGAGTTCGGTTGGCTGGATGCCAAATTTTCTGCTCTTTAACCTGGTTAGGGGATGAGCAGGATTATATTGCGAAGTCACGCTGCTTTGAGATTTATCAGACCTTATTGAAAAACTAGAAAATCCCTGGAGTTTATGAATGAGAGTTTGAACTTCAGGGGGTTTGATGGTAGGTTGGTCTAAAATATTAGGGTATGTAGCAACGGTTATTATTTGACTGACTTGGGATTCTGAATTTAAATTTTCTGGGGAAGTCGAGGGAGTTGATGAGGGTGATTTACTCTCAGAATGGTATTTAGATTTTGATTTCGGTGCCATTCATAGTTCAGGCCCTCCTTCTAGCACCATTTATGTTGAGGCCTCGAAAATCGGGTCGACAACAAGGGGGATACCCACCCGGTCCAGACCTTGGTTGGCAGCTCCTTATCCGTTTGGTATAGCGGGTTTGACTGGGGATGACGGGACCAGTTTCCCGACCTTGGGTGTGTGTGTGTGTGTGTAGAGTTTGGACTATGCTGATCTAAGGGGAATTTAAAGCAAATCTAATTTAGACTCTTTAAACTAACACTATGCTATTGTAGTCTAATAAGAAACAACACATCTGATCTACACTAACCCGGGGTGTATGTCTTCTATTATGCGATCTAAAAATATTTCGAATAATAACTGGTAATAAAGATCATTCAGCTATCATAAGAATAGAAATCATTAAAGATAAACTATTTCGCATAAGAAGTTAGGCAAAACAGTTATGAGAAGTATATCGCATAATAAGTTACTTATATATCAGATACAAACAATATGACTCCACCGTACAAAAGTGCCAAATGATAACCCATACATTCATATAATGACATATAAACAACTGAAACTATAAATCGCTTAAAGAACATAAGCAGAAATAGTCAAGAGATAAAAGTACCATTTATGACTGGTTCCACTCATAAGCTTCAAGCAACAATGATTTATCTCTCCTTGTTCTAACGTCTACTAAGAGTACAAAAGTGCAACATCAGTAGCAGATATCAGACACAAACATTAATATACCTTGATCCATCCATTCATCAAAACCACCTCTGAGGGCACAAAAGTGCATGTTCTGAGGACAAGTTTTTGACAAATCTCCAGACCCCTTCTCTAAATGCATGAGAAGGGTTTAAATACTGCTAACTAATTAACTTGTTTACATAAATTTGGGATCCGGTTTTCAAATGACCGTCCCTCTGATAAAGCAAATTATTTCTAAAATTAAATCTAACTTTGAACTATTTCTGTATTTGCTCCTTAGTGCTGTGAGTGTGCAGCATTCGTCTGAGAAGAGTCGGTTGGTTGCCTTTCCCTTTGTGCGTGTTATAAAAATAGAAGTAACAAGGGTCGGCACCACTTTTTCGATAAACTATCAGATATTCTTATAGAATCTCCCGCTGACTAAATGTATACTTGGTAATAACTCGAATTTTTCTCAAACTTGATCTGCTTTTGCTATTTTGGTTTTCTGTCTTCGTGAATGACTTGATGAGTCAAAAGACTTTACTTTCCAAGCAATTCTCTGGATTGGAAACTGTCTTTGTTCTTCATTCCAGGCTTTTCTGTCGTGTAAGCTTCAGGTATCTTTGTAGTCATGCTGCTTTTGTGCGCCTTTGATTCTGAGCTTCAGATGGCCTATCGGTCGTTAGCATCCGCTGAGTGATACTCTGGAATCTGTAGTCCTACCGTATGTGGTTCCTGCTTCTGAAGAAGTCTCTTCTGTGGCCTCTGAGCGTCAGCACTTTCCTCTTTTCCTTATATGTTTCCTGCAAAAGAAAAATTACTCCATTTTATCTCTTGTTTTATAGTTTGCTTAAAGGAAAAGAGTAAATGAAAAATAAAGTTTGATATGAAAGCTTTAGATCTTGCGTGTGTATAATCATGACATTCAAAGTGAACTGACTCTTCGAAAAACGAAAAGTAGCCATTCGTAGAATCATTAATTTCTTTTTACAGGTGCGCGCCTAATTTTGATGAAAGGAAAGCTTTCCTTGAATGTTGTGCTGAGCAAGATTTCACGTTCGTCGCAGATCGCAGATCGCAGATCACGGATTTGTATTATAGCATTGTGGTATCGCAATATTAGATCATAGCAGATCATAGATTGTGGATCAGAGATCGCAAATCGCGAATCGCACAACGCGGATATTAGTCATTGTGTCTTACTCTATGCGGCTGCTGCGATATGCGACGTCGCACATCGGCCATCGGGGATTTCTTAAGCCTCTCCTATTAAAAGCGCTTATGGTAAATGCGATGCGATGAGTTTAGCATTGCTTCTTCGTGGTTTGATACGCTTATAAAAAGAAGTGTTTCCTTTGCTTTGCTGCGATAAGATTCTAAGGAAAAACAAAAATATTCAAGGGGAATTTGATGAATTTTTTACTAGGGGTCCCTCATTTGCTCGGTGGCGTTGCTAATACCAAACAAAAGCGGGGGGGTTGTTGGTGACCACAACACAATCCTAGTGCGGCTAGTAGATCGAAAAGACACTAGTTTTCTCATAAACAAAATGGCGACCATACTGGGGAATGAATAGTTTGTTTGTTTGTTATTTATTATTTGTTTTATAAACTATAGATGGAGCTTGAAGTTAGCCAGATAACCTTCGAACTACTCTTGCTCTATAATTGTGAAGTAGATGAATGCTGCTTCAGTCAATCTCTGGTTTGGTTTATGAGTCAAACATCTGACTTTCAAACATTCTAAATGCCCTTTTGGTAGCTCAGTAACCTCCGAAGATCATACCCCTATACTTTGCTCTTTACTGTCCATAATAGCTCAGCTTAACTCACTGAAATCATCTGCAAATTTGAGCCAAAACCCATCTCAGTTGCGCTCCCTGGCCCATCACACTCTCTGTCACTAGAAGCTAGTATGTACTGCACTTCCCAAGTGTAGAAGGTGATACGCATCCTTGTTTCTATGAAGCACATGTGTGATGACTGAGTAATCCTATTTCTCTCCTTGAAATTTGGGGTTTTTTTCCTTGTTTTCAGCTCTATTTTAATTGTTTCTGCTGCTTATGAATAGTATCTCATTGCTGAAGCCTCCTTGCATTACATAGACCAACCTCCATTGATTAGGATTAGTAAATGTTTTTATGTATTTTTCCATCATTTACAATTCTTTGTCGAAAAGTTTCTTGAATCAATCTGTTGTTTTGGTACAAAAGTGTTGTAACTATCATTTTGTGTCAAAAAAGAGAAGTTTCCTTGAGTCTTCCTTCTTTGGATAGTTGATTGAACCTTTTGCCATGTATTTGATTTGATTTGTTGATATTTGAAGTGTCGAAAGCATATTCTATTCGAAATTGAAAAGTGTCGTTTAAGTCTTCCTTTCATTATGAAAAAGAAATTGTTGAAATGTCGCTTTGAAGAAAATGTTTCAGATCTATACTTAGTTTTCCTTTTTGAAATTTTTCACATTAAAGGGAACAAAAAACAAATACATGAATTTGCATTTGCATTTAGACTGTGTACGAAAAAAGCTTTAGGAAAAGTGCATTTAGTGTGTGCTCTTTGCTTTTTGTTTGAAATAATTGTAATCTTCTTTCCTTAGTAGCTAGGATTTTCGTTGCTAAAAATAAACAACGATTGTTTATCATTGTAGATTGCATATTTAGGAATTTTACATCTACATCACGTGGTGAACCATTGAAAAGAAAACTTTTAAGCAAGATCAACTCTAAAATAAATTTCAATGAATCTAACAATGCTTTGGAACCTAACGCAACACATTTAGAGGTCTAGGCTAGAGACGTGTTATGGCATCGTAAAATCTAGTAACTGTCATTTTCATTGAAGGTTGGGTGATTCCTCCTCTTTAATACGACAAGTGCTAGCATGGACTTGTGCTCCCCGTACCGTCGAGTATATATTGGGAGACCACAACAAGCTTATATCCTTTATCCATAATGTTATAGACATATTTGGGCACTGCAACCCCAATCTCATATATCCATAAAACAAGGGCTTCTAAGCCCCTAAAAGTGTTATTACAGACCCTAAAGGAACAAGGTCAGCAGATTACATCATCTCCCAGAAGTTCTCCATGAAAAACTACTCAGAACTGGTTAAAACTGGACCGTCTCACCTGCTCGATGGTCAGGGTGCGATGCATCTCACCTAATGCACATGGGGGGTGCGATGCATACTGTAAAGACCTTCTATAGGGTGCAATGGGCGGGAGTAGACAAATGGTAGAGACATTTTTCAAGGTGGATGATCATGGAATCTTCCAGAAAATTCTCCTATGACACTTGCCTCTCTGAATTCGCCTAGGGATGAGTAAGAGATCATGAAATATCCAAGTGGAACCAAGAACTATCAGAGAAATGACACTAATAAAAAACCCAGAAGTTGACTCACCTACCTGCAAACATCTATATATGGATCTCTCATCCTAGAGATCCAAAGGATGGAATTTTGTATCTTATAAGGAAGTCCTGTTGGTTTCTATGTGGAACATCATAGTGTTGGGTGATCTAGCTTTTCATGAGGTGAAGAGGGATTTCATGCTGGGAGGATGGTGCTAGGTCAGATCAATGGGTTGTAATCCTCTCTTCTACTACTTCTATCAATAAAACTATTTGAGTTTTCCTCCATATTCTTGTATATCTCTGAATCTTGTATTGATATGTGCATTTGTATGGTTGATATATATCTGATCCTATATTGTTTATGATTATAGGTCTCTATGCTTTGATGGTATTATGCTACTTTGATTCTATAGGTGTTCTTTGAAGCAGGACAAGTAAGGAAGGAGTGGCAAAGATCTATCAAAGGGGAGAGGAAACAAGCAAGGAGCCAAGCGAAAGACTGAGGTTGGTACTCTCTGCTTCTCTCTCATATATTTCTCATAAAAGAAAACATAAGTGACTTTAGTTTGTTTGTTTCTAAGATAGCTACCTGTCTTAGTGGGACTAGCAGCTCTGAATGGACATTAGTTTTCCCAATAACAAAATGGCAACTACACTAGGGAGAAAATAACTTGTTTTCTTGTTTCTAGTTTGTTTACTTTATAAACTACAGATGGAGCCTGAACTTAAGCCAGCTAGCATTCGAACTGATTTTGTTATGCAACTGCAAAGTAGATAAATGCTGCTTCAGTCAATATCCAGGTTAGTTTATGAATTAAACATCTGACTTGCAAACATCCTAAGTGCCCTGGTGGTAGCTCAAGTAACCTCATTAGATTAGCCCCTATGCTTTGTATTTACTAACTATCATTAGATCAGCCTAAATCCCTGGACTAAGCTGCAAAAGGTGAGAAAAAACCAAGCCCTATCTCATTCCTAGACCATCGCACTATCTCCCATTGGCAGTCTAGATGCATCGCACCTATCGTGTGATGTAGGTGAGATGCATCCCTATTTCCCTATTTTACAGGTGAGATGATCATATAAGACTATTTATGCCTACAGATTTTGGTTTTTCTTCATTGTCTTCAGCTTTATTAAGGATTTTTGCTTTCTATGATCAGTATACCACTGTTGAAACTCCCTTCCTTTGCATTATTCAGCCTCCATTGTATAAAGAATTGTGAATGTTTTTATGTCTCTTTTGCCATTTACAGTTCTCCTTTGCAAATAGTAGTTTAATCAAACTGTCGTCTTTTGATTTGAAAGTGTCGCAAATGTTTTTTTCAGTCAAAGAAAAGAATCCTCCTCTTTTGATAGTCGATTACACTTTTGCTCTTGTATTTGATTTGAATTAATATTACTTCAAGTGTTGAAAGCAGTTTACAACTCAAAATCACAAAGTGTTGTCTTACTCTTCCTTTCGTTTTTTGAAAAGAAAATTGTTAGTACTGTCGCTTTGAAAGAAACATAGTTCAGATCTGTACTTAGCATTCTGTTTGTCATTCACACATTAAGAAAGCGGAAAACAAATACATGCATGTGCATTTGCATTTAGACTAGTGGAAATTGATTTAGGACAATGTATCTTAGTGTGTGCTCTCTGCTCTATGTTAAAAGGATTTTACTTACCCTTCCTTAGTAGCTAGGATTTTCATTACAAAAAGAAGAATAAACAAATGTTTATCATCTTAGATTGCATATTTAGGAATTGTATATCTACATCATGTGGTGAACCTTAAAGGCAAACTTCTTAAGAAAGATAAACTGTAAAATAAATTTCAATGAACATAAAAATGCTTTGGAACCTAACACACAACATTTAGAAGTCTGAGCCCACTGGGCTTTGGATTGACGGTGAATGGGTGCCCTGTTAAGGCACTCCTTGCAATAGGTCACCGGTTCAAATCCCCCGTGGGTACTTAGGTTAGTCTTAACGTAGAAAAAAAAAAACATTTAGAAGTCTAGGCTAGAGACGCATTCCGATGTCATAAAGCCTGGTAACTATCGCTTTCATTGTAAGTTGGGTGATTCCTCCTCTTTGAGACGACAAGTGCTAGTACGGACTTGTGCTCCCATGTACCGTCGAGTATATATTGGGAGACCAAAATAGGCTATATATTTTATCCTTAGGAAGCTGTGTCTGCCACCCTATTGATCACAATGCATTGAACACAACATTCGAGAAGATTGATCGCCGTACCATAAAAAGTATTCTGCAGTTTTGTGATTGGTTTGGTAATCCCTCTATCTAGATTTCTAAAGTAGTCACTTTTATTCCTTTTTAGACTCCTTAAAAGAAAAGTTCCATCTGAGCACTTGTCACTTCAGGCTCATTAAAAATTGAAGGTGACTAGAGTCATCTTTAGCTTTTTCTTGACTCTTAAAAATTGAAAAGGCAAGTTGCATCAAAGCGTCATAAAATTCATTTAATTCAGAATAACATTTTCCCCTTTTTATTTTGAGTTGATCAAGTAATCCGCAATCGTGGAAGAAAGTCAATCAAAACCCAGTTGTTCATGGAGACTAATGAGTCAACCATCTTTGACTCTGGAAACGAAACCGTTCTATGCCAAGCTAACTTGTTTAACTGGGTCAAAGTCTCCTGGTTTGCTTGAAACTTGTGTTTTGACATCCTCAGAGACTCCAGTTACTCCAATTATTTCTGGTATCCCTACCTCTACAGAAGATTAGTTACAAGAGGGAATTAGAACTGATCCTAGTGTAACGGTAAACACTTCTATTCCTAAACCAGCGCCATCTAGGGCTGGTTTGGAAGGTGTCACCCCTCCAACATTTGTCGCTACAGAGTCTACACCTTCTTCGGCTCCAGAAATATTTTATGGACTTGACGGTCTACCTCTTCCACCTGGACTGATTGCTATAGAAGAGATTACGGAGGATATTCAATCCAGTACCCCATTGCATTTTGGAATTGGGATCCACCTATATCCTTCTACAACAGAAGTTAGTCATCCTTCATCACAAGTTCTTGTAGAATCGCTAGGAAATCTTTTGGATAGGCTTGATATGTCTGAACAACCATCAACATCTAGGACTGTGTCATCTGACACAACAGTAACAGAACCTCCTACTGCCACTTTGACAATGTTCGCTAGTATACCATCTATCCCAACTAGCTCTCAACCGCTAGATGAAGTCCACCCAAGGACTGTTTCGACAGTATGGTCTGTTCCCGTTTGTTCATTCGGAGTAATATCTGGAATTTCTTATGTTGAGTCTCAGCAAATTGATCCTTCACAACAGTATCAATTTCGGCAATTCAGTCTCCAAAGGCCATTTTTCCCTTTGAACACTGGATTGCTGCCATATGGGGGGCAATATGCTTTTTCATTGTTCCCTCCAGGAGAACAACCATATGAGAGTTCACAATAGAATTCAGATCAGGCTAGAATCACATCCAGTGGTTGGGTACCAATATTGCCTCAACAGCCAAGATTTGTATATTTTATACAACCAAATCAACCTGTGTCGAATAGTCCCACTACACTAGCTATTGTGACAGTGTCGCAAGTACAAGTGTTGCCCATTGTATGTTAACCTCCAGTCTCTCAGGTTGTAATACAATAGCCTCTTATCTCCACGACTCAATCACAGCCACCGATTAGTGGTTCCTTAACTGAAACAACTCAGGCTCAAACAGGTACTATAACCCATCATCTTGGTCAAACATCCAGTATTGGGCAACAGCAAATGGTCTCACAACCATGGCTGGTGCAATATCAACAACCACAATTCTAGCAAACTTACCGAGGACCTGAGCAACAAAGCTTTACAGGTAATGGGCAGCCGTATATTCAAAACGGTTACCAAAAATCATATCATAATGGTTACACCCATCAACCTTATCAAAGTTATCAGCATCAAATACATTATGCTGGTATGCAAAGATCCACAGCTCAGGTGATCCCATCTTATCCTGGGTATGTTTCGCCAAACTTGAATCAATAGTTGCCTTTCGTAGCAACTATAGAATTACCAGATCTGAATCGGTTAACAAATGATCCAATTGCTTGTGCCCCTTGGTGGCCAGTGATTCCTTATAAACTTTTTTCAGATATCCCTAAATTCAATGGAAATCTAGGTGAAGATCTGTGTGATGACCTTTCATCTGTGGTGTTCGTCCAACACTCTCAATGATGATTCGATCAGGGTTCACCTTTTTTAGCGAACATTAACTCGTCCGGTAGCAAAATGGTACATTGAATTGCCTAGAGCTTCATTCGATAACTTTAGCACCCTCGCCACTACCTTTTTAACCCATTTTCAGTTACCCATAAGGTATGAAATAGGAACAGAGCTTCTTACCAATTTTAAGGAGAGGACTACCACTCACATCTCTGATCATATTCATGAGTGGCGGTGTTGTCGTCGAATGGTAAAGGCATATGTTCCTGATCAGCTATTAACTAAATGGTTTATTAAGTAACTATTATCCTCTATTATAGAAGATGTGGCCAAGGGAGGAGTTGTCACTAAAGAGCTAGTCATTGCTCGCGTGCAATATCTAGACTTGATCTATACCCATTCTGGTATGCTCTATGACAAAATCCCTGATGCTCCTAGACCAGAGTTTTCTCAACATAGAAAATTTTAGGGGCGAATGTTCGCCCTTTGGCGAAATTAAGGGGTTTTAAATTTTTAGTGGGCGAATATTTTGTATCATAGTACATTTTTACAAATCACCTCAAATAGCCCACGTTATTTTAAGGGAGAGGGTAAAAAAGGTAAATTTAGCCCTTGAAATTAGGAGTTACAACCTTCCATTCACCCATTTTCAAGAATAGGTTTTATTTAAGTGAATCCATTCGCTGATTTTCAAGAATAGGTTTTATTTAAGTGAATCCTATGGGCCAAAGGCCCAAATACAATATTTATAAAAGAGGTATGGTAAATAAATA
>APFE031309882.1:38301-98154 GCA_000404065.3 Pinus taeda
GAACACTCAAAAAATGCCTTATATTTAGGTGAAACCTATGGGCAAAATACCATGGACTAGATTGTTATTAATACCATGCAAAAAAACATTATTAACCCTAATATTAGTATTAATAAAAATAAAAATGGCACATGGTATTGACCCATGGTATTCACCAAAATGGCACATGGTATTGACCCATGGTATTCACCTGGAATGTAGCCTAATTAAATGGGGGAATTAAACCAGCATAGATCCATCTTTACTCTAGATCTACTAACCCTCGAGAGGTATCAAATATCGTGATATGCAAACTAGCATAGAGTGAAAAAATATTTGATCCGCTTGGTGGATCAAAGTAAAAATGGATGTTGTAATTTAATGTATGTTAAACATTTTAGCTTGCTTAAAATAAAAAATAAAGTAAAAATCAACTATTAATTTCATTAATTTTTATAAATTACTAATAGTAATTTTTAAGCTTCATGTTTATGATAACCCATGGTAATACCAAGATCTTACAATATTTATAATTCAGTAAAATATTCGCCATGCATGGTGAGAGATTCGCCAAAAAATTATATATACATATTATATTATTGATAAAATCGCCTTCCATTTTTCCTATATACCATGGAGATTCACCCATTTATTATACTTACAAATTTAGGGGGGGTTCTTAAAATTTTCCCTGTTTCCGTTCCTCCTCCTTCTAAATCAAACAAAGACCCTCATGTCAGCGATGGTGTGATAGGTACAACCAGTACGAAAACCGCAAATGCTACATCTAAGAAAGCCCGTACGGTTTCTAGTCAAAATGCAAATGAAGAACTTCTTGCCTCGGAGGTTAATGCCATGTCGACCGACAAGGGAAAAGAACCGAAGCAACCATGCGGCAAGAAGAAAGGGAAAAGCAAAAAGAAGAAACAAGATGATTCATCTCCTGAAAAATCTTTTGCAAACCCTTTTGGGCAAAGGAAACGTCCTTCGCGATGTCACATATGCGATGAGGATCATTGGACGAAAGATTGTCCACATAAAGCTGAGATTAATAAATTCTTCAAGAACTCAAAAACCTCAGTGATATTGACTGATCCATTTCCAAACCCAAAAACCAATTTGGTTGCTAGCGACAATGCTTCCCTACCCCAAGTGCTTATGTTGTCCATTTAGAAACAAAATGATGCTTTGATATTGACAAGAAATAAAGATTACGGGAATCCACAACTGTCGAACAACAAGGCTATAGTTCAATCTAGTAGTTTGACAACAACTTCGACCGAAGTTGTGCCACCCATCATTCCTGAGCTAACAATAAAACCGCCAAAGGGAGTAGTACACAAATTGACGTTTAATCCTCGTGCTAGAATAACACATAATTATAATATAGTGGAGGATCTGGCCCAATCACCATCTACTATGTCGACAAGTACTGCAAAATTGCCCCTCCCAAAAGCAGGCTCTATTATTAGCAATAGGTGGGATTGACCCAGTGGATTCAAATCTTGTGGCCTTTAATCATAAAAGATATGAACCCCAGTTACCATCTCAACTCGCTTTCCTCATCCAAGTGAAAGCCCTCAACAAAACTATTCATCGAACAATTATTGATGAGGGGGCATCTACATGCATTATGTCAAAGAGTGGCTGGAAAACATTAGGCTCACCACCCTTGTCGCGATCGTCAATGAAATTAAAAGCATTCGATGGACAAATGTACACCTTGTACGAGATTTTAAGTAACTTGCAAGTTGAACTGGGGGGCAAAACAATAGAAATTGATGTCGGAGTTATCGATGGAAACCTCGATTACAATACCCTACTGGGAAGGCCCTAGATTTATGCTATGGCTGCAGTTGCGTCAACATACTTTAGAAAGATTTCATTTCCTTTTAAGGAGGAATTACAATTGTTGATCAACAAACCTTCCTCCCCAACAGTTCACAAGTTACGGGATGCATTCCAATGATCCATGGAAACTCTCGATCGCTTCAAAATATCAGAGTAGGCCTCCTAAAAGACCTTACTTTAATGAGTAATTTTGCCTTACCACCTCCGAGTAATCTGGCGGAAGTGGCCACGATGGAAACCTGTAATATGGTATCTTCTATATCTAAAAGTTTTAGAAGATTCCCATACATTTTGTTAGCATGGATCATCGTTAGGTATTGCCCCCAAGCCCAATAGAAATATTGTAGCAATCAATTTTCTTGGCCTGGGGGGCAAACACAAATCAATGCTCATCGAGTGTTTGGATAGATAGGTCTAAGGAATATGGCACCTCTTCAAATCCTTGGTTGCATATAGATTCTATAGACGAAGGAATCAATCACTCAATGATGATAGGAGAGATAGCATGGGAAGATTACCACCATCATTCCCATCTTCCAGATTACCATAAAGATTATTCCAAAAACCTTAATCGTCCTTTAGTTTTTGATTTTCTATCAAATACTGTAAATACGTGGATTATGAGGATAGTTCTTTTACTGTGTCAACCTCACTAAAAATGAAACAACTCCCTTTCCAAATCGAGTCTTTGATTACGATCTCGTAAAATCCAAGTTGATTCTTTCAAAGATCTCAAAGGTAAACCTTCATTCCAACCACCTCGTTGAATGCAATGAAGCTTGGGGGGCATGCATCTTGATTCACTATGCTGGGGGTATGCGAACTTATAATAAGCATAGTTTTTCATTTCAAGACTGTGTAAACATGAAAACGAATCTGAGCATATGTTGTTGCATGGTTCAAGCTCATTAAAAGATGAACCAGGCCACAAGCAGTTTTACGCGAAGTTCAAGCCCGTTAAAAAATAAACTTAGCGATGAGCAAATGTTTCCCCAAAGTTTAAGTTCAATAAAAAATGAACCCATCCGTCAGTAAATAACCATTGTGATCACATAATCATCAGCTTTTGAGCCTTGGTCGTGTTCTTACCATCACCTCCACTTCTTTTTAGCCAATCATATGCCTCCATTTGATTGTTTACCATTTTTGAGGAACAGCTGCGACGTGTGATTCTATTAGCCATCTTCTTTACACTGTTGTGATTGAAAAGTTCCAAACCTCACCTCGAACTAGCTGCTATCCGAAAACATCACTCGTTCCTTAAAAAACGAGTCTCCTTTAATCTCTTTTCATCCAACTCATAAAATATGAAAATATTGTTGAGCAATTGGCTTCTCCAGCTCGTTAAAGTGATTGGAAGTGCCATCCCTCCTCTAGATTTTAATATTTTTGGACCTGAGGGATCATTGCACAAAAATATCGAGCTCTTGTCTTGTTCGGCTCGTTAAAACTATCGAAAAGTCATCCCTTTCATATTATTTTATACTTTTTCAGACTTAAGGGATTATATTATGAACATGGATTACTGGAGTTTCCTTTCTGTCTTTTTTCAGACTCTCTAAAATTGAAAAGGACTGAGTTTTCTTTGTCGTTAAACTCGTTAAAACAATAGCGACAAACTTGTCCATGCAGACAAGAGCGAGTTTCACTATCGCTAGGGTTGTTAAAACATGCGACGGGTTTGCCCAAAGGGCATATTATATAACAAGCATATGTTATCCTCCTCAAGCTTGACAAAAATAAAGAAGTACTGGTCAGAAATGACTGGGGAAAAATTGGGAAGAAAACTTGATGAAACTTTATTGGTAGCAGGTCGCTCTTGAACATAACACTTTCACTCCATCACCATGATTGAGTTGGGTTGGGTTATTCCGTTCACGGGTCATATCACCATTGGTCCTCCGTACCATCCATTTTTGGGGTTAACGCTACCAATCTATTTCAATGTCGCTGATATGTTCAAGTGAAGTTGCTCAGAGAATTCACTAACCCAGCTTACGTCTCATCCACTGCAATACCTTCATGCTTCATTCTTTCATGACCGCCACCCTGAACCTTGTATCATCAGATCGTTTTCACCTCCACAAAATCATTTGCTCCATTTCATGTCTTAGATGTGGGATTCATTAAGGCCCTCCTACGATGGGTCACTTCTTGTCGACGTTAGCTCATTATCCAAGAAGTCAACTTAGGAACAACCCTTTTAGTACTTTGAAGCTTGCATGCGTCAATGGTAAGTTTCTCACTTCTGGTAACAGGTTTACATCAATGACCTTTGACCGAAAGATTTTGCGTGGTGTTTGACGTCAAGTCCCATATTCACACCACATGAATTGTACTGCAATACCTTGAGGGTTATTATCATTATCAGTGATTCCTCTCGCACCTGTTAACAGCTTACATCGTTGGCTGATAATCAGGCGATGTCTTTCCATTGTTCGACTTCAGAACATATTTTCACATGGATCAACTTGTACTTTGGGCAAAGATTGAACAAGTTTGAAGACCCCGTATCTAGTTTCATCCATCCAGGTTGTGATATATTCAGGAAAATAAAGACATCAAATGTACATCATAGCTACACAGATAATCATCCAATCCAAAGGATGATGGCTCTACCAGAATCATCAGTTTGTCACATAGACGGTTGTCTGTCCAATGTACATGAAAATGAATTTATAAAGTTGAGCATGGGAATGCCCGCCTTAGCTAGATCATGAAAATATTATGAAGATAATGTATTGTATTGTATCTTATTACAGGTCACCTTCTAGTTCGAAAAACCTCTGATCCTCATGATAAAGCATTTCACCTGACATCAAAAGATTTACGACCTCATGCTTTAAGGGGCAACTATTATAGCCATATTTGGGCACTGCAACCCCAATCTCATATGTCCATAAACTAAGGGCTTCTAATCCCCTAAAAGTGTTGTTACACACCTATTGATGCCTCGAAAATCGCTGCAACAACAATGGGCGATAACCACTCGGTCCGGACCTTAAAGCAGCTCCTTTTCTGTTTGGATTAGTGGCTCCGACTAGTTTAACTAGGTCCAGTTACCTTCTCCCTATTGCTATTGGTTTATGAAGTAATTTAACTACCAATAGATAGGGATATCAGATCACTTCTTCTTGTTGACCAGACAAGAGAATGACCCTTAAGCTAATTTGGGTTCAGCCAAACCACAACTAAAATTTTGCCTCTTTGAGAAGAGGACTTAAAAGAATGTAGAAATTACTCTAAATGCAAACTTATTCTATAATGCAAGCAAAATAAACTAATCTTAATGTTATCTTAATTAGGAAGATATATATCTAACCCAACCAAGAGCAAGAGATTTAAAGTATTGGGATTTTAAATATGTCTTGTTTATAATGAATATCGAGTTATTGAAGCATTTCAATTAACTGACATTATGGATACCAAAACATATCCTATTGAGACGTATTAGTTGAAATAATAAACCAATAACACTCAGGAAGTAGTTCACAAAAAAGATATTGATTATCAAATCAGTAAATCTAATAATTAAACAATAATATGGGGAATAGTTCACAACACATTATTATTCAATAAATTAGTTTTATAAGACAGATTTCTAAGTAAATAGTTACTTAGAAATTAGAATTTAGTCCATAAGATCAGAGATATATAATAATAACATTGAGACAAATTACCCATATTGACAAAAGTGCACAAACATGAATAAAATGATACATTTCTGTTACCATAAAAATGAAACTGATATTTGAAACAGTAGTATTAGAAATACCAATTTATTGCATCCATTTCTTTGACCCTGGTCTTCAATAGTCTTTTACATTGCTTGAACTTCTACTTTCAAAGCTAAAGCCACAATAGTGCAAACTTTGTCAATCATGCATAATTCAAGATACAAAGGAAAATTTCTCAATAATCCCCAGATCTGAGATTTTCTATCCTCCCTCCTACAACTCTAAATTCCTATTACAGAAGTGCTTTTAGAAGTCTAAAATTGTAGAGGAGAGCAGCCCCTTATTACATTCTGCAATCTATTATTTATAATATTTGTAAAGGAATTCTTGAGAGCAAAGTTTATTGAAGGTAAATCTGTTAAATCCAATTTTATTTGCTCAAAAATTCTAATCTTCAATTACTAGAGCATTCTCATTGACTAAGATCCTTTTCTCCATATTTCTTCCACAGTTTTCTTGCAAAAAGAAATCAAAATAAATTAAGATGCAATCAATAAAATCAAAATATCATTTCTTGCATTTCAAACAAATCCAATCAAATTCTATTTAAATAAATAATTGAAAATAAAATATAAGCTCTCTATTGATTCCTGGGATGGTTTAATTGGCCAAGGATATTATTAATGAATGGATCTGCAATTAAAAGAGGCTTTGACAAATGAAAATGAAGAAAATAAAACTCAGAAAATTGATTTTGTTTTCAAAATTTGGAGCTTGATTTTTTTCCTGATTTTTGACCCAATAAATGACTAAATCTATTCATGAAATCTCCTCAAAAATGTTCTCATTGATTTTATCTTTCCAATTAGCCATCCTGGGCCTCATTTGGCCAAGTATAACTCAATATATGAGCCTCCAAATTTGATGGATCAAATCTGGCATAAATCTGGAGATTCTATTGCTGGGCTAAAAATCAAAATTTTAATTAAAAATTTCATTCTAAATTAGAATTCTAATTATCTAATAATTAATTCTAATTTAATCATTAATTATGAACTAAACTAATTAATTAATAAACTATGTATTAATTAATATCTAACTAACTAAAATATTAACTATTTATAAACTAATTAATATTAATATAAATAATATTTAAATTTAATTAATTAAATTAATTTAATATTATATATTAATTAATTTAATTAATATAATACATTAAATATTAAATATTTAAACTATTTAAAAAAAAAAAACTAACCTACCACTGTACTTTTAATTCATTCGTATGAATGAGTTTTAAAACTTAAAAACAAATGGGTTATGAAACTTTGGTTAGTGCCTTATGCCCCTTCGCATCGGCAAATCGGGGAATGAATGTTTATAAAACTTGTTTGCATTTGAGAGTCCCGCTCCGATCACATGTGACATGCCTTTTCCCAATCGGCGTTGGGAATAGTACTGGGGATTTAAGAGATGTGTTTATAAAAAAGTCCCGATGAGATTGAAAAGTCTTGATGCGATCCTCTATTTACATCTATAATTATTATATATTAAATTTTAATTTAATTAAATTAATTATATTTTAAATAATAATTAATTTAATTAATTTAAGATTTAATATTAAAGATCAATTTTTATTTTGGTTTTATTTTATGAGGTTTATTTTATAAACTACAACCACTTTAATAAAAATGAAAATTAAACTACAACTATTTTGAAAATAGATGAAAAAATAAATTACAGCCACTTCGAAATTATGATTTTCTAGATTAGTAATTTATTAGAGTAAATTACTAAAATCTGGTTGCTTCATGATTTGGCTGTATAAGTAAAAAAACGAAAAAATGTTAGTAAGATCTAACTAGGGGTTAATATTTAAAATAAATGCATTATCGAACTAATTTATTTACAAAATGCAATATTGTACATTTTATGCATTTTTAACCCAGGCTAGATAAATGCTGAGACTTCAAAGGAGTACCATTTTCAAACTAGTTGACCAAATGAGGCGAAACAAGTGTCAATGGGAAGCTTATAAAAAAATCGATTTTAACAAAGAAATCAAAACAAGAATCCAAAGAAAATGAAAAATTAACAAAAGCGTAGGATAATCAAAATAAAAATCCTAGAAGGCGTTTAGCCAAATTTTTTATAGAAAGGGTCCCCATTAATTGAAGTGAACACATCAATAATGGGGGGGTTGTGTTTTTACCACAACAATGGTGACACATGAGAGAAGAACCAGTTATCTCTGTTTGATATAAATGAGATTTTCCTAAAATTAAAGTAAAAATAATTAAAGAAGAAAATATTATTTTTTTGGAATGTTTGACTAGGTTCGTTAGTCTAAATAAAAGCAAAAATCATCTAATTGTAATTTTTCTTAAAATTCCTCATTAAATTAAAATATTTCAAAACTCTATATCAGTCCTTAATTAGTTGTAGAAATAAAGCAAGGGTGAACAAATCCACAAAACATTTTTGATTTCATTATGTGAGAATAAGCTATTAGTCAGAAGGAATATGGAGATCTAGGCTGGCGAGCTCTGGCGATCTGATCCCGCACGCCTGCACCTGCTCTCCAGGCCCTGCCTGGCAGGGCTGCTGCTGCCCTCCCCGATTCCTCCTTGACCTGATCCGCTCCTCGATCCCTTCATTGGCCTATTCATTGTTTCCTGCCCCCGTTGGGGCCCAACCCGCCTCGCGCTGACCCTCCTTCGCTACCCCCTGCTGGCCATTCATTCTTTGAATGGCCGGGCTCACCCCTCCCCCTCCAGGCTCTGAGAACCATGAGGAAATTTCGCATCCCTTTTCTCTAACTCAGCCATCTCCAGAACTCGTCTCACAGTGACCAAGTTCATTAAAAAACTTGATGAAATCCCTGAGGTGAATCTCCCTCCCTCCCTCCCAATGAAGTCAGCAATCATCCTCGCTGAAAGAGGGCTAGTAGGTCAGTTCACTGGTCTCTGGCCCTCCCCGAGATCAGTCCAGAAATGGGTAGAGCGGAACTGGAGCACGATGATTCAAGGGCAGATAGCCATCAGATTCTGCAGACGAGGTTATTTCACTTTCCTCTTCGAAACAAAAGAAGACAAGAACCTCATATTCAGAAATGGCCCCTACTTCATGGACTCAAGAGGCCTGTACTTGAACAAATGGCCCTGGACTTTGATCCGGAAATGGACATCCCAAACGTTGTTCCATTTTACGTCTGGCTCCCTCATTTTCCACTCCACTGCTGGGGAGACGAATCAGTAAAGACAATAGGGAACGCAGTAGGCAAATACATTGACAGATCGGAGCCAAGGGAGAACATGCATGCATGCGCAAGGATCTGCGTGGAAGTAGATCTAGGGAAAGGCCTGCCGGAAGCCATCAAGATCAAGGTAGATCAATGGATGCATATTTAGCAACTGGACTATGAGTAGCTCCCCTTCAAATGCAAGGTAAGTCACGAGTATGGTCATTTTGCCAATAGATGTAGTAAGTCAAAAACAAATGAATCTGCTGATAATGAGGAAAATCCTAAAGGCTCTTGGGAACCAGTAAAAAGGAGAAAACCTTCCCCCCCCCACAAGGTACCAGCTCAAAAATCCCTTCGGATCCCCTCCCTCACCCTCCTCCTCCTCCTCCTCCTCCTCCTCTCAGCTCAGCTCCCCCCTCAACCTCCAACCCCTTCGAATCCTTGTCCCTCGAAGAACCTTCTTCCCCTCCATCTTCCCCCCGAGCAGCTCCCTCTCCCACCTGTATGATCTCTCTCCCTTCCCCTCCTCCAACCACAGATAGAATCCTAACCAGAAAAAAAATGAAGGAAGCCAGTCAATCCACAGATCCTCCGAGAAAAGCTGGTTGAAAGTCAAACAAAGAGCTCAGAGATGAAACAACTGCAAAAGAGATGGCAACGAGAATGCAGCAACCAATGGACTCATACCTAGGCAAGCTGAAAGGAAGTGGAGAAAAGGAAAAGGAGAGGAGTGGTCCTCACCCAACCAATGGTAAATAATGATCTTGGTCTCTTGGAACTGTAGGGGGATGGGCTCTCCCTTAAGACTAAAAGCAATCAGGGACTTATGAAAACAGGAGCAGCCGGACCTCCTCCTCATCCAGGAGACCAAAATTTTGGCACAAGACTTTCAACACCAAAGCCAAAACTTCAAGAACTTCACTAGGGTATCAATAGGCTCAGAAGGCGCCTCAGGAGGAATAGGAACAATATGGAACAAGAATAAATGGGAAATCATCAACTCACAATTTTGCAACTGGTGGGTAAGAACGGACTTGAAAAACAAAGGATCTCAGGAAATCTACTACATATACAACATATATGCTCCAAATCATCGCAGCGACAAAGGCCGCTGCTGGGAAACCATATCCTCAGACCTTCAATCTGTGCAAAACAAGAACATAATTCTTGGGGGAGACCTGAACTTAATAAGAAATGTGGAAGAAAAATTGGGAGGAAACTACCACGCAAATCCCTCGAGAGACATGTTAGAATCCATAATTCAGTCACACAATTTGATGGACATTCCCCTATCCAACGGAAAATATACTTGGAGCAACAAAAGAACTGGCTTATCTAATATTAAAGAGAGACTAGATAGATTTCTACTCCAGGAAGGAATCGCTGCAAGTTTTCAGTCCATAAAGAGTCATTTAATTCATGCCTCGGCCTCTGACCATAAACCTGTGATTCTAAATTTGGACAAAGGTATAAATCTGGGGCCTCTCCCTTTCAAGTATAACAACATTTGGGATCTGCAAGAAGACTTTCGCACCCTCATCCAAAACCAGTGGGCCAAGGAAGTAAACGGGTCGCCCTACTATGTATGGGAAACAAAGTTAAAATTGCTGAGAACAGTCATCAAACAGTGGGCAAAAGAAGCAGCGATTTTGGAAAACAAAAAAAAATCAGGCTTACTCATGAAGATGGAGCAGTGGAATAAGGCTAAAGAAAATATTCAATACACAAGTGAAGACTTAGACCATGAAAAAGAAATGTACATGGAACTCTATCGCCAGAATAGAGCCGAGGAAGAGAACCAAAGACAGAAATCCCGTTCTCTTTGGCTGAAAGCTGGAGACAAAAACACTTCTTTTTCTCATAACAATATAAAGCTCTGGCGAGCTGGAAACTAGATAGACAAAATAGAGGTAGAGGGAAAACAGCTTAGTGACCAAGAGGAAATCAAGGAAGCAGCTCACAACCACTTCAAAACTCTCCTTTCTACTGCTCCTCAGCAAATGGACAACATCGAATTCCTTAGTGCAGTAGAGAGCAAAATCTCAGATGCTCAGAATAAAGAACTGGATGAGGACATCATAGAAGAGGAAATCCGAGCAGCAACCTTCAGTATGCAGCAGGATAAGGGCCCAGGACCGGATGGATTCACGGTTGCCTTCTACCGAAACCATTGGGAAACAATCAAAAAAGATTTTGTGCGGATGGTCAAGAATGTATTCCAAAACCACAAGATGGGAGAAAATACAAAGTCTTCGCACATAGCTCTTATTCCCAAGGAAACGAATCCTCTCTCCTTCGATAGATTCTGCCCCATATCCCTCTGTAACATTTCTTACAAGATTCGAACCAAAATTCTAGCCAACATGCTCAAAAAACTTCTTCCTCACTTAATATCTGAGAACCAGGGAGGTTTTGTACCAAGCAAGCAAATCACTGACAATGTCATCCTGATTCAGGAAGCCATCCATAGCAGCTTCAACAGAGGGGAAAGAGGAATGATAATCAAACTTGACATGGCAAACGCCTTTGATAGAGTTGATCACTCATTCTTAACAGAAACTCTCAAAAGATTTGGGATCTCAAAAAACTTCATAAGTATTGTCAACGGGTGCATCTCCAACCCTTGGACCGCTCCTTTGATCAATGGACGCCCCAAGAATTACTTCAGAAGCTCTAGAGGGTTGAGACAAGGCTACCCTCTCTCCCCCTTCTTATTCATTATTATTGCTGAGACTCTGAGTATTCATTTAGAAAACCTCCGAAGAAAAAAAGCGATCACCGGAATCCGGATTGAAAGAGGGACCAAAGAGATCAATCATTCGCTCTTCGCGGATGACACACTCCTCATTGGAGGAGCCTCCAGTCTAATGGCAAAAAGATTCAAGAAAGTGCTGGATGCTTTCTTAGAAGTCTCAGGAGGAAAGCTGAACAATAGAAAATGCAAGATCTACACCTGGAATGTTCCTCTCCAAATCCGACAAAGAATATCCCTGATCCTGGACATTCCAGTGCAAAGGAACTAGAGTTTCTTCTCTTATTTAGGTCTGCCTCTAGCTAAAGAATCAGTCAAGGCATAGATTTGGGTCAAACACATCGAAAGAATGAGAGGCCTCCTACATAGTTGGGGAGTTTCTTGGCTGAACTTGGCAGGCAGAGTGATCCTTATTAAGGCTATCCTCTCAGCTCTTCCAATCTACCAATATGCAGTCACTATGGCTCCGGCAAGCATTCATAAACACATGGAAATCATCTTCTGAAGTTTCCTTTGGTAGGGAGGAAAATAGGAGACCAAGAAATTTAGTCTTGTTAAATGGGATCAGGTAACCTTACCATATGAAAAGGGTGGTCTATCTATCAAAATCCCGAGCCTCTCCAATCGGGCCTTCGGTTTTAAATTGATTTGGAGAATTCTAACTGGCAAAGGATCGTGGTGGGTGGAGGTCATAAAAAGGAAATATCTCAATGGTCCAAACTCTAACCTTCTCTCCGAGCCAATAGTTGAAAGACCCTGCACCCCAGTGTGGAAACTTATCAAAAAAGTGCTTCCTCAATTCAAAGAAAACACATCCAAATTCCCTGGAAATGGTAAGAACATTAATATTTGGTCAGATAGAATTATGGGCTCTAAGCCGAGGAATCTTCTTCAAGCTTTCCGACCTCTCCAGATTTGGATGGATGAAAGAAACTTAACTACCTTGTTTGACATTTCAACTTGGAACCATAACAACTGGCAAGACTGGAAATATCTTCAACTCCCCAACGACCTCAGGGATGTTTGGTCCAATCTCAAGTGCTCCCTCTCTGGTTCTGCGCCTACAAATTCAGGGGTTGAAGACAAGTATATTTGGGATCCTAGTGGAGGCAAATTCACGGTTAAAGAGGGGTACAAAGCTTTACAGGCAACTGCTCAAATATAAAACTGGAATCTCCACACAACTGCCTGGAAATCAGAGTGTCTACCAGAGATCAAACATTTTAATTGGACTCTTCTCAAAGGCAAGACCCTCACTACTGAGAATCTAAGGAAAAGAGGAATCCTGGGTCCCTCAAGATGTTGCTTCTGCTGTGCAGAGGAGGAAACCATACAACATATCTTCCTTCTCTGTCCCTTTGCCCAAAGCTGCTGGAAACAAGTGATAAACCCCATGGCAATCAGTGAAAGCTTCGATCAGATCTCCTCTCTTCAGAAAAACTGGGGGAAATGTTATCCCTTTCCCAAAAAAGGCAAACACAATATCAATCGACTGTGGAAATGCATTCCAGCCACTTTATGTTGGCAAATATGGCTCGCTAGGAATAACTATGTATTCAACGACAAAAATCCAACCATTGCCAGCATCCTAGCTAAAACAATAGCCATAATCTCAGAAACAATTAGCACCAACCTTATCGCTCTCCCAGATCAGTCAAGTTGGCAGCAAGCAGAGATTGAATGGTACAAAAAATTTAGCCTCAGTTACACCAACATTCAACATCCACAAATAAAAGCTCACAAGAAAAGGATACACTGGAAACTTAGAGGATCCAAGGAAGAGGTCAATCAGTGGATTTCAGATCAGAAGCGTCCCACTCTACATTTTGATGGAGCCTCCAAGAACAACCCAGGGAAAGCTAGAGCTGGGGGCATCATTAAAAACCATAGAGGAAAAACTATTGTAAGCTACGAATGGGGATTGGGGAAAGCCTCTAACAATGTGGCTGAAGCGTACAGCCTCCTTCTCGGCACCTCCATTTTGAATAGGCTTGGAATCAGAAATCCAATCATCATGGGGGACTCTGCCATCATTATAGCAGCCTTGGTCTCAGGAGCAGACTTTAACAAAGCCATTCTCAGCAACATAAAGCTCAGGATTCAGCACAATCTCAGAACTTTGGGTGATACGACGTTTAAGCATGTCTTAAGGGAAAACAACATAGAAGCGGATTTTTTCGCCTCCAAGGCCATCAGCAGGAAGAGTGGACAAATCAGAGAGAATGATCACATCTATGATAAATCAATCCCTTAGCAGATTAGCTAGCCCGACAACTCTTCATAATAGCAACTCCAGTACGCATCTGAACCCAAGTCACCTCAGCTATCATGCTTATTCCGATCCTTTCAGCCTCATCCTAGATTATCTGACTTCACCCCGCTCCCTCATGAACCGTGTGCCTTATTTCTCCCAGCTTGTCGACTGGCCAGCTCTTGAAATCCGATCCCATTTGGCTCCTCGTGATCCCATCTCTGAGAAATCTGGCACAAGTCCCATCGTAATCTCTTCCGACTGCATCAAAGATATCATGGATGATCCCGAGCATGTCCAAATTCATGATCACCTTCAATACCTCCTGCTCGTCCAGCCCACTCAGTCGTTCTATAAACTCCGTGTTACACAGTAATTTGTCACCATTGGTCACCGTCCCTGTTACCCCTGTTTTCGTACATTGGAGGATACATTCCGGGACCTGTGAGCAGTGACATAACCTAAAAACACTTGCATTATATTCTCCTGAGTATGTACTTCATGTTCCCTGAAGACACCTTCTGCAAATTATCCCTGAAAAGTGCCCCTTTTCCATTGGCGCAGGTACACAGTGTCTTATCCGCGCCAATCACTGAGATCCTCAAAAAGGGGCGCACCCATTGGCGCTCTATCCTAGAACAACACTCGCGCCAACTAAGTTTAGTAATGATTTTTGGCAAACGCGCACCCATATGTTTTTTCCTTTCAGATCATGAAGTCGGTTGAGGGAAAAATCCATCTGATAGAGGTCGAGAGTCATCATCTATCCTTGACATCTATCCTTAGTAGCTTTTCGGAGATAATGTCGATCCACAATGGGCGTCCTGGTGCATTGAATCGTCCTCCCTTCTCCATTTATAAAAGTCTGTCCTCATGCATTAGACAAGCTAGTTTTGTGAGTTCTGGTGTAATGCTTGTCTGGAGTGATAGTAAGAGTCTTGAAGCATAGGGAGGTTATGCTGCCGGAATTCTGAGAGAGAGAAGGTCTATTGCAAGGCATACATAGCTGCTCGCCCAGCCAGAGAATAGGTTCAACGTCAGAACCTTGGTTGTATCTTTCTCTGCCTATTATTCATTAATAAATGACTGCTATTATGGTTCCAATCTCATTGCCTATTATGATGTTTGATTTATTTCCTTTCTGACTGAAATATAGTTGTACTTTGGTGGATTTTATGCTTGTAGTTGTCTCGGTCTTTGCATGTGCAGGTGTCCGTTCGCGAGGATCGCTAGGATTGTGACCTGTTGAAGCAAGGGAGCCGGAGGGTCAACTCTACTTCGACATTTGCGTTGGATTCCAAGTTGGTCTTCGTAATCCACCTTTTAGTATACAACTAGGAACTTGCATAGCAGCGTGAATTGATTGTTGCTAGACCCATTTTGGGCTAGTGGGATCGCCTCTGTCCGCAGAGGGGATTTACCTGTTTAACATGCACTAACATGGTACATTAAGTACGCACTAATAATTCGATGGCTTCATTAGTAGATATTCAGATCGCGCTGAATAAGGAATTAAACAAGCCCAAGTCTGAAGCTCAATCAATTGTGGGATGCAAGGAGATCATGATGAAGCCTAGTGAGACACCCTAGGCTTTGTATCAAAGGTTGAAGTGCATGATACGTGAAGATAACATGAATCTTATGGATGGGAAACACTGCGAATGGTTTGTGGCTTTGCTCTTGCCTCATCTAAGGGTTACTCTGTCACAACAAAAGATTTGAACCCAGGTGGAAGCCCTGGAGATTGCAATGAGATTGCACGAGACACTGATGAAATATGCTAACTTAGGGGTTCAACAGATTCACGTGCAATTGCAAAAATTGTGCCTAGAATTTTAGAGTCTGAATAAAGATAAAACAGTTCTTCCAGAGGTGCACAAAGAAGTTTGGTGCTTGAAGTGCAAAAGTAAGGAGCATGACAATGATCACTGTCTGGTCTTCACGAATTATGTTGTAGTAGGGGGACCAATTCCTTTGAGGCTGGAAGCTCAAGCAGGGCCAAGTACAGGGCCCGCGCAATGGTGTGCTATCTATCAAGTAGCTAGAAAACATGCGACATACAATTCTCATTTGCTACAGAAATATGTACAGACACCGCAACAACTCTTCTGCAACTTTTGTCAATTGGTAGGTCATGATGAGCATAATTTCCATAGTTATGAACTAATGATTGATAGAATGTCGGCATATAGGGTGCAGGTAGAAACCTGGCCTTCGGACCAAGGCATTGGGGGAGCGCGAGGCAAATATCAAGGGTGCAGATGAGGCCGAGGTGGAGGAGGACCTGGTAGAGGTTGGGGACATGTCAATTGTTACAACTGTGGAGGGACGAGACATTACACGTGAGACTACACAAAATTGACACGTTTTTCATGCCAATATTGTACTCAGTTTGACCACACGATAGAGGATTGCCTTGTATTATTAGCTAAGATACACGAAAAAGGGGCATAGCCTTAGGAGCCAACTCAAAACCTATAGATGATGAGGGTTGAGCCTCGCGAGGAGGATCCTAAGGTAAATATTGTGTTGCAGAGTGGAATGATGACTCGTAAAGATAAGGGGAAGCAACCTAAAGAAGGTGAATGGGTCCACAAATCTCTAGAAAAGGAGATCGGGTTTGATCGAGAGCATGCAAAGGAAACGTTTATGGAAGCAAAGAAAAGCTTCACCGAGACCTCTACCTCAGGAAGTCAGGATAAGCCAGCTGAAGAGATGGACCCTTCCATGCTTACTACTTTCTTGGAGACTTGTATGAAGTTACTGCACGATAGAAAGGTTATGAAAGGACTGTAGGAGATGATAAACAAGTGCACCAGAAAAGAAAACACACCTGACAGATCGCGTGTAGTCAGGAAGATTGGTAAGCATAAAGAAAGAATGGGGTGTGAGGTGAGTCTCACTACGCAGATAGGAGAATATGAGATGGATCAAGTTATTTTGGATCTGGGGTCAGATGCGAATTTTTTTCCTAAACAGACATGGGAGAGGATGGGGAGACCTGCACTGCAGTGGTCTTTGATTCAATTAAGAATGGAAAATCAGTAGAAAATAATCCCCATGGGAAGGTTGCAATGAGTGGCAGTTGATATTGAGGGTGCGAGTGCATTTGATGATTTTGAAGTGATAGATATTGCAGACGATAAATGATCCCTACCCTACGCTCCTTGGGATTGATTGGGCTATTGACATGAATGGGGTAATCAATTTGAAGAAGTGAAAGATTATATTTGAGAAGAAATCTCTCCGCGTAGTAGTGCCACTGGATCCTGTAGAAGGACTGCGCTATACTGAACCAGTCCGCGATTATGAAAGCGATGATGATTTGGACCAATTTATAAGATAACGGTGCGAGATTGGGATTGGGTGAATTCGAAATTAGATGAGCACATTGCGTGGGACCATGAAAGTTCCTAGACATCAGATTCAGATGAGGAGTTATAGCACTGGCAGAATTGACTACATGAAGTATCTACACTGCACTGTAATATGATGACCAAGTCGCTGCGCTATGTATCATCGGAGGTAAGAAGTATTCCTTACTATGATGGTTTAACTAATGTTGATAAATTTTTGGATGCATTTGAAAGAGGAGTGCCAAAGAAGCATCGCTTCCAGGCCTTGGATTGGGCACTGCGTGCTATGCCTACGAGATGGTGGGGTATGCACAAAATAGTTTTGATGATGGAAGGAATGACTCACGTGATCACCTAGCCAAATGGAAGGTTTATGGAGTGGAGCCTCAGCCTAAATGTGTGCATCTATTTTGTCATACTATGGATGTAATATCGATGAAAAGGTACTTGGAAACAGAGATCTGCCATGGCGCTGAAGAATGGGATGTCTTGTAACAACTATTCTTGATGATGTTTAACTTTGAGAATGGGTTTGAAGGTATTGATGAGGCATTGCAGGAAGTCAAGGCAACAATATTCAGAGTACAGGAAGATCCATTGGACTTAATTCAACTGGATTGGACCACCCAGCTACGCCACGCACTGGAATGCTACAATGTGACTACTAAAGAAGAGGATGAGGATCCAAGGAACATTAATATCCTAGAGACTAAAGGTCACCTTGAAGTTGAAGGAACTCAAATTAAAAATCTAGATATCACTGCGCCACTAAAAATAAGACAAGTGAACATTGGAACAAAGGCAAAGCCGAAATTTGCAAAGATTGGGGACTACTGGGATGATGCAACAGTAGATAAGGTCACTAAATTACTCTGCGAATACTAGGAATTGTTCCCTCCGAAGTTCTCAAACCTAAAGGGGATAATAGGGGACCTGGGAGTTATGAACATTACATTGAAACCAAACGCAAAGTTGATCAAGCGAGGCCTTACCGCCTCAATCTGAAGTATAATGAGAGAGTCTTCTTAGAGTTGGATAAAATGCTTGTGGCGGGCATTATTGAACTAATATAAGAGTATGATTCTGTGAGCCCAATAGTAGTTCAGGAAAAGAAGCAGAAGGATGAAATAAGGATATGCATAGATCTCAGGAAGTTGAAAGATGCTTGCGTGCATGATCCATTTTCGACAACATTTAGCGATGGTGCTAGATAATTTAGGAGGACATGAAGCATATTCATTCATGGATGGGTTCTCGGGGTACCATCAAATCAAGATCGCATCAGAGGATAGAAGTAAGATTACCTTCACCATGGAATGGGGGTGCTTTTAGTATACAGTAATGCCTTTTGGACTGAAGAATGCGCTGGCAATATTTTTGCGCGTAGTCATCGCAGTGTTTAAGGACTTCATTCACAAGTTTCTAGAGCTATACTTTGAAGATTAGACATTGTTTGGGCTGGTGAAACGCCATGTACCCAGCCTAAGATTGATGTTGGATACATTCCAGAGGTATTAGATCGTTCTCAATTTGAAGAAATGTTTGTTTTGTGTCCCTTTCAGAATCTTGTTGGGCCATGTGGTGTACAGATAAGGATTAATGGTCAACCTAGCTAAGATAGCAGTTATAATTGAATTAGAGGCACAAAGAAGTGTGAAACATCTATGAAAAATGTTGGGGCATTAAGGATACTATAGAAAGTTCATTAAGAGTTATGCCTAGATTACCACGCAAATGGAGAGGTTGCTAAAGAAGGATGCTACATTCTGTTGGAATGAAGAATGTTAGCAAAGCTTAGATGTGTTAAAGGAAAAGATGGTCACTACGCTGATCCTAGTCTTCCTGGATTGGAAGAAGGAATTTCATGTGCATGTGGATGCATCATGTATTGCAATCGGGGCAGTACTGACATAGGCCAGTGGTGGAGAGGTGGATCAACCTATTGCGTTTGCGAGTAGGAAGTTATCTAAAGATGAGAAGAATTATTCAATGATAGAGCGCAAAGGTTTGGCTAGGGTGTACGTGCTCCAAAATTTCAGACACTACTTGCTAGGTGAACACTTTAAGATGTATACAAACCATTCTGCATTGAAGTACTTGGTTAACAAGCGTGTGTTGGGGGGTAAGATATGCAGATGGATGCTGTTGTTTCAGGAATATGATTTCAAAGTTATTGTGAAGCCAGGACGATTGAATGCTAGACCAAAACATCTGTTGCACATTGAAACAGGAGAGGGTCCTACTAATTTGGAGGAAGGACTACCTAACGTGCAAATGTTTGCAGTGCGTGTCACAGATAATCAATTTGTAGATATCATACATTTCCTAACGATGGGGATGGCTCCAGAAGGGTATACCAGTCAACAAAAAAAGGAGCTAGTGGTGCACACGACATAATTTTTTGTCATTGTAGGGAATTTATATAAAATGGGCTTGGATGAAATACTGTGACATTATGTGATTGAGTTTGAATGAAGCAACATCCTCATTGAGGCTCATGGTAGAGCTATGGGAGGACATTACGCAAGAAAAGCAACAATGCAGAAGATTTTACGTGTTGGGCTGTGGTGGTCGCCGCTTCATAAGGATTCTAATGATTATTGTAAGGCATGTGATGCATGTCAGAGGATGGGCAGGCCATCATGGAGGGATGAGTTTCCTATGAATCTATAGCTTTCATTACAACCATTTGAGAAGTGGGCGATTCATTTTGTATGACCAATTCAGCCTCCAAGACAGAAGACAGGTGTGCGATACATCATCACCGTGATTGAGTAGTTGACCAGATGGGTGGAGGTGCAACCTGTGAAGAACTGTACTCGGGAAAAAATAGTAAAGTTCATCTTTGAATATGTACTATCTAGGTTTGGTTGCCTGAATATTTTGATGAGTGATCACGATACGCATTTCCTTAATGAGACGATAAATGCATTGACAGAGGAATTCCAAGTTTATCACCAAAACTATACATTGTATCACTTGCAGGCTAATGGGAAGGTTGAAGCATTTAATAAGATATTGGAGAACATGCTAACAAAGGTTTGCAAAGCACAAATAAATGACTGGGATGTGTGTGTACCCATGATGCTATGGGCTTATAGACCATCTTGCAAAAAGCTGACTGGACAAATGCCTTGCAAGTTGGTTTATGGCGTATAAGTTGTGATGCCGATGGAGTAAATTGTACCTAGTCTACACATAGTGGCATTCACACGAATGGTAGACTGCGGAGCCCTGGAAGAGAGGCTCGCAAAACTAACAGAACTAGAAGAGGATAGATTTTTGGCTAGATTCCATCAGCAAGTTCAAAAGGAGTGAGAAAGGCATGGCACGATCAACACATCAAACTGTGCACCTTCAAGGTAAATGATTTAGTGTTATTATATGACAAAAAGTTTGATAAATTTCGAGGAAAATTTTAGATGCATTGGCTGGGGCCCTATGTCATCAAGGATATTACCGATGATGGAGTAGTTCAGCTAGTGAAGTTGAATGGTGAGCCATTTCCAGGGAAGGTAAATGGAAGCCGATTGAAGCCATACGTCGGGGATCTGGCCAGATGAATATATGATGGAAGCATAGTCTTAGCACTCCAGGTAGTTGAAAGGAGGCATGGGACTATAAATTATGCTGCCCAGGTTGTAGAGATGCGCGAAGGGGGGACTATGTGGAAAGGAGGAACGTCACAATATCAAAAAAAGTGCGAGGGGAGCTGCGCTATAGGAGGAGAAACCACACAGGGTAGCCAAAAAGTGATTGTTATGGTCACTGTTCATGAGTTGACAGTGAGAAAATAGCTAAGGGGAGCGGGGGAGCAACATTTAAGTTAGAATTTAAGGGCAAGATCTTTGAAAATCTGCTACCAATCTAGAATTTATGAATGAATTTTGGGGGGAATGGTCATATTCAAATTTGAAATTGCTTATAAATTACAGATGGCCGCCCAACGAAAAACACTTTGCATTCTGAGAATTGAGGTGTTGAGCTATCAGGCATGCATGAACCTTCAGAATTTCTAAGCTTTGGTGGCCATTCAGTATTTGACAAGTTGCCTAAAGCAACCTAGGAGCTTCTTACTAGCCTCATGTTGGTGCCTATTGAAACTGTTAGTGCCGGAGGATCAATGGCCTTTATGGGACCTGCCCCTGAGGTTGCAAGTGTAGAGCTACTCGTAGAAGTGCCAAAATAATTGAGGTCACTTAGGCCGAGGCCTACGCCGACCAGAGAGGGTCCTAAGACAAGAAGGGCAAGTAGAAAGTGAGAGTGTCGGTGCGTGAGTCACCGAGAAAGCATGAGAAGAAAGAGAATCCTACCTCATAGGAGAAATGCAAGGTAGTAGATCTAGAATCTGACAAGGGCGTGGAAGGCACTAGTATGGGCACAAAGGATATCGATATTGAGAGGGTAGATCCTATTTCCAAGTTACCAGAATGCATTCCTCTACACCAAGGCAAGGTGAAGGTCCCAAACGACCCAGATGAGGGAAAATTATTTCTTAACACACCGTTGCTGCTAGACAAGATCACATTCGAAGGTCCATGCTTGGTGCATGTGCCACATCTAGAGTTAGAGGATTGGGAATTCGTAGATACCTATCAGTTCCCCTATTTGGCGACTGATACATTTATGACCTGCATCTTCTATAATGATTCTGGTGTAACCGCGCTGGAGCCGAGGAAGTGGATTAAAGGGGTGGACAAGGCATGACTGTTGAACCTGTTATGGGTGCCGCATTACAACCATGCACCCATCACTTTGATAGTGATCAAAAAATTGTTGTGCTTGGTGCATGATGTGTGCCTATGGTCAGGAGAACCGATATCGATCATTGATATGATGATCCATAGGATCACATTGCTACCGCACTTAGGGATGAATCTGGCCAAGGCATTTGGCGGAAAGACGAGTGAGCGTGACCTCACCGAGAGAATGAAGGACAAGTTTAAGCTTGTTAAGAAGTTGCACATCTACTCAATTTCCAGCATAACTGACCCTCTGTGGTTAAGGTAGCCACCCAAATCATGGTTGGGAAAATAATGAGGAAGTGTCACGCAGATGAAGTGTCGACACCAATTGTGTCATTAGCGGCCTAGTCTATGGAGGGCGTACAATTCCATTGGGTGCGCTACCTCTGCATCGAGTTCCTTGTAAATTGCATAGAAGCACAAGGCTAGAGTAAGACCTTCCATTATGCATGGCTTCTGCTATCAATCGTACTCGTCGCATGGAAATTACAAAGGACAGTTAGTTTTCTCAGATCGCATCAGATCTGTCAGAAGCAGTGAAGTTCGCTTTGCTTTGGGAAAAAAAGGACCCTGAAAGGGTCAAGGACAATAAGATATTTTGGGTGCTGATGGAAGCAAGCATCCACATCGTGATAAACTTCAAGCCGCGCTATCACCAATTTTCTTCGAGAAATTGTTGGGCTAGGTGGAGTTCAAAGCAGACTTCCATTATCTCGATCTGGGCATGGAAGGACATTGAGAAGAATTGGTATGATCTCCCATAAATTGAAAAGACGATGCAATCACAACGGTCCTTGAGAATTGGCCAACAGAGTGGTGACGACCTCAGATTTTTCAGCTAGGTCCAGTAAGTTCACAGAAAAGCAGAAGACAACGGAGGCCTGGTTGAAGATGTAGCAGCTGGCCAAATGGAGGAAAAAGGAGGCAGTACTGAAGGCCAAATTGGGGTCTTGGCTAGATGAAGTCTATGTGCTCACGACCACCATTGAAGGAAAGCTGGTGAACCTACAGGTAACACAGCAACAAATCAAGGCAGATAGCGCAAGACCAACAACAGAGCAGCTGGTGCAGCAGGTCAAGCAGGTGGTGACACAGTGTGTCGCTGAAGTTGTAGTGGTACAAGTGGAGCTAGGAGGTATTCATGACAAGATATTTGTGCCATTAGAGTGACTCAGGGGCGAGTCACCATATTTTTGTTGTGGGCCTATTCGGAACAGGTCCCCTAGGGTCATTTTTAGGGTTAAAAGCCCAACTTTTGGGGCAGAAAACCGAAGTTTTTGTATAAGAAGTGTAAAGTCTACACATTTTGTAGCCGTGGAGTGCAAAGATGTAAAGAGTCATCAAGGGCTTCTGCCCTTCTTTTATGTAAATTGTGTCGGATTTAAGAGATCCACCCATGGTCCGTGGACCATGGGATTGTATAAAAAGGGAAGTCTTAGAAGAGCCTAAGGCAGTTCAATCTTGATATGTTTTGAGTCATTAATGAATGTAATAGGTCTGTGAGAGCTAAGAGTGAAGAATCTTAGCATAGGAAAGAGGCTCTGCAGCTGTGTGCGCAGAGGCCTAGGGTAGAAGTCTGCAGCTAAATGTGCGGACCCCTACAGCAATGTGCACAGGGCGGTTAGCGTCTGTAAAGAAGATTTGAGGCATAAATAAAGAGAATTATTCTGAAATTATTTGTGTATGATCTATTTTACTTATGTTATAAATTCATATGATTATGTTATGATGAATACTAGGTTTATGTTTTAATGTTGTATTGGTGCACAAATCCATATGCTTTTCTTTGTTATACAAATGTAAGTAAGAATATATGTTACGCGAAGATTATCTTAATGCATGTTGAAGCTATTAGATACTTAAGCTAATCTGGGTAATTATAGAAGTAAGAGTAGTTATAGAGGTGGGTAAGTGTTTGATCTGCCTAACTAGTGTACATGAAGGACAGTCGTAGACCTTCACAGAGGTCTAGAGGACGACTAAGAGGAGTATATCAATAAGCCCTAAAAGTCTTATTGACCTGTGCGAAGGAAGGTTTAGGGTATAAAATGACATCACTACCATCTCTAGTTGCGGAAACTTGGTTCCTGCATCCCCCCATACTGCTTCGGGTGAGACTTTATTCCGTGCTCTACGGACTGATGCCGAAAGGGCCAGTGGTGTAGGGATTTTCTTGGCTAATTAATGCTAAACTTGGGTTAGGGCCCATCAAGCCAACAATGGCCCAGTGCATAGAGGGCGTACAATTCAATTGGGCACGCTACCTATGCAGCGAGTTCCTCGCGAACTGTAGGTAGGCACAAGACCACAACAAAAAATTTCATTACTCATGGTTGTTGTTTTTTATTTTGTTGGTTGTGTGGAAGTTGCCAGAGGACAATCAGTTTCCTCTGATCACGATATATTTGCTAGAAGCAGTGAAGTTTTCTTCGCTATGGGCCATGAAGGACACTGATCGGGTCCGCGAGGGTAAGGTCTTATGGGTTTTGATGGAGATGAGCATCAATATGGCCATGAACCGCAAGCCAAGACTATCACCAACTATCTTTGAGTAGTTGTCGGGATACGCGGAGTTCAATGTGGAATTCCACTGCATCTCCATCTGGGTGCGGAAGGACCTAGAAATGAAATGGTATGATATCCTATTCCTTGCGACGGATGATGCCATAATAGCGGTCCTCGGTCATTGGCCAGCTGAGTGGCGCACAACCTTAGATTTGTCAGTCATGTCTAGTAATTCTGCAAGCAAGCAGAAGAAGGAAGAGGCCTAATAGAAAATGTAGTAGTTGGATGAAAAATGGAAAAAGTAGACTAGGTAAAAAGCAAGAGTAGAAGTGGATTGCGCCACGAAGGAACAGGAGGAAGAGTGCAACTCTGACATAAGTCAGAAGTCTTCTTCGCCTCAAACAGAGGAAGAGGAGTAATTTGAACAGGGTGGTGTAGACTAGGAGAGCACCCTCTTCTAGGTGAGTGGAATCAGGAGCAGGAGAAATAAGGGCAGTAGAAGAAGACCAAGGCTTCTAAGTCGTTGCTCAACCCGATCACCCTAATAGAAGGTGAATTAGATGACATTGTGGATAAGGTCAGGGACAAAACCATGGAACTGCTGTTGTAGTTCGAGTAGCAACAAAAGCAATAATTCAGATGGGTTTGCACGAGCTGCAGATCCAAACTACTCAACTGCAGGCTGGTGTAGGGCAGAGTAGCACTGCATCGACTAGTTTGGCGTCGGGGACCATTGGAGCAACGAAGATAGTTCGCTCCTTGGATACTTGGGCCATCACGTTACCTTATGGAGCCCTAAGCACAAATATAAAGGCTGACAAGGCTGCTTTAAAGAACATTGTTCTCAACTTGGCTGCGCTCCCAAGTTAATTCCTTCACGTGCTGCAAGCATGTGTGATCACAGAGCTGAGGGCCCAAGCGTAGTGCACATTGAGTGTGATTAGCGAGAAGAAGGTTAACAATGAACAATTTTTCATTGAGAAAACAACAATGATAGACCTGGAAGAAGGTCTAGGAGAAGAATGAGCACAACACAACAATGGTAGCAGAGGCGTGTGGAACCATTCCAGAACTACACATCCCTGAAGAGGCGTTTGTGGAGGCCAAGATTCAAAAGTTGGCTGCAGGTGTACGTGATGCTCGGACCGAGATGGCCAAGGTTCATTTTGAGCTGAACCTAAAAGTTAGAGAGATTGAGTTGAGGGCACAACCTTCAACTCCACCAAAGGTTAGAGAACAACGCGAGGCAATTGTCAAGAATGCAGTTGTTGCAGTAGATACCGCAGTGGCAGATAGCACTTCTCTCTTTGAGCAATCGTTGGAGGTACTTACCAGTCTATAGAAATATCACAACCTATAGAGGTTATAAACCGAGGTGAGGGAATTGCAGAAGTAGTACGATGAGGCAAGAGCGGTAGTATGTACCGTCGCTATCATGCATAAATTTGCAAAGCTGCAAGAGGCGAAGGAATTGAAAGAACAAGAGGATGCCGTGCAGCGAAGAAAGTCAGTACTCAAGGCCAGCTTAGGGCCTTGGCTGGATGAGGCTTATGTGCTCACTTCCACCATTGAGGAAAATTTGACTAGCCTGTAGACAACATAGCAGAAGATCTAGGCAGATAGCGCAGGACCATCAACGGAGTAGCTAGTAGAGCAGGTTAAGGAGGCAGCGACGTAGTGCACCACTGAAGTTTTAGTGGTGCAAGTGGAGTTGGGAGGTATTTGCAGCAAGATCTCCACGCCAACAAAGTGACTTAGGGGCGAGTCACCATATTTTTGTTGGGAGCCTGTTGGGACAAGGTCTCCTAGGGTCGATTTTGGGGTTAAAATCCCAAATTTTGTGGTAGAAAGCCCAAGCTTTTGTATGTAAAGTGTAAAATCTCCACAATTTGTGGTCACGGAGTGTGTATATGTAAAGTGTCATAAAGGGTTTCCGCCCTTATTTTATGTATGTTTTGTTGGCTTTAGAAGATCCACCCATGGTTCGCGGACCATGGGATTGTAGAAAAAGGAGAGCCTTAGAAGAGTCTAAGGAGGTGAAGTCATTGAGGAGTCAGTAATAGCTAAGAGCGAAGAGTCTTAGAATAGAAGGAAGGCTCTGCAACTGTGTGGGTAGAGGCCTAGGGTAGAAGTCTGTAGCTGAGTGCGCGAACCCCTGCAGCTAAGTGCATAGGGTAGTTAGCATCTATAGGAAGATCTGAAGTACTAATAAAAGAAGCTTACTCTGGAATTATCTGTGTTTTGATCTGTTTACTTCTATTATGAATAAATGCAGTTGTGTTATGCAAAATAATGGTTTAATGATTTAATGTTGTATTTATGCGTGAATCTATATGTTTTACATTATTATCTATACACAAGTGATAATATCTATTTATGTGAGGGACACATTAACACATATTGAAGTTATCAGATACTTAAGCTAATCTAGGTAAATATGAAAGTAAGAATAATTACATAAGCGCGTAAGTGGTTGATTCACCTGGTTAGGATCCGCGAACAATAGTCATAGAACTTCATGAAGGTCTAGAGTCCGATTAAGAAAATTATATTGATAAGCCCTAAAAGGCTTATCGATCTGCACGAAGGTAGAATTAGGGCACAAAATGACATCACTGCCGTCTTTGGGTGCGGAAACTTGGTTCCAGCATCCCCCCATACTACTTCATGTGAGACTTCAGTCCACGCTCCCCGGATTGATGCCGAAAGGGCCAGTATTATAGGGATTTGTTTGGCTAAATTAACATTGAACCTGGGTCAGGGCCCACTAAGCCAACAAGGGTTGCAGTGATAATGGGGCACCCACAGCAGATTCAGTAACCCTGAGTTCTCCACACTACGGATCCATTCCACCGTCTCTAAACCAGTAACCCCCGAACCCACGTAGTAGACGCGCTTCATGTAATTCTCAGTGGTTAAGTGTGGGAACCTAGCATGATCTGCAAGGTCCCAATCTTCCATCTTCAGAAGTGGGATCCGCGCAAGCCACAGACCTAAAAAGGGAACCTACTCAAGTAACAAGGGTGTAGAAATGGAAAACTTCTCTGAATTTGGGTCCTTTGGGACCTTTGCATTTCCGTTATTCAGAGGGATATAGTTGGGTAGATTCATGATGGGCTCCATTCCCTCATCGTCTATATCCTCTGTACCCTCTTCCGCCTCTAGGTCAACTACATTCTTAGGCTGCTTGTCCTTATTTTGTTTCTGCACTGTAGAATACTTTGTGGGGACTCGCACCTGGTACCATATTTTTTTTCTTATCCTTCTTTGGTTTAGCTGTTTGGGTTTCTCTAGTAGGGGTAGGCTTCGTCTTAGGTGACCTCGGCGTTGTAGGCATAGGAGCTAGAGCTTCCATACACACAACTTCTGGGGAAGCTCCCTCAGAGGCAACATTTCCACCAATAATCATGGTTTTTGTAGGGCTTGGTCCAAGCATATTTTCGAGAATGGACTTCTAATTCAACTCCGACAGCTTAGAAAACATAAGGATGACAACCAAATCCTCCCAATATGATTGGTTCATAGGCAATAAACAACACAACTCAATAAAAACTCTAAGGGGGCAAAGTGTTCTTTGTTGGACCGACATGCGTAATTTATAGGGAGTATTGAATTTGAATCCAACTGTTGCCCCAAATTCTGACAATTAATGATGTTTTGGCGGAAAATATTAAAAATATTTTTGCCTTAAATGTGACCAGCTCGCTCCTCTTAACCGTCTTCTGGATGTCAAGTCATGAACAATGACTCCAACAGTCACTTTCCTACTGTGCTGCATGGTGCCTTCCTCCATGGCATAGTTTCCTGAACACAACTTCATAGGTTGCATCTTCATCATCTTCTGTGCAGCTCACCTACTACGTAGTCTGCCAACCTTGGCAGTGTAGTTTATAGTCCCATGCTCCCTTGCAACTTCCTGGAGCACTAAGATTGTCCTGTCTCCATATAGTCATTGCAGAGGATCCCCTGTATACAACTTCAAGCGGCTTCCATTCAGTCTTCGCAGAAAAGGTTCCCCATTCATCTTTGCAAGTTGAACTGCATCTCCATTTGTAATCTCTTTTGATAATATATGGCCCTAGCCAATGCATCTGAAATTTCCCCTCAAAATTATTGAATTAGGTATCATATAACAAGACAAGTTCATTTACCTTGAACGTGCAGAGCTTGATGTGGTAATCGTGCCAGGATTTTTCACATTCCTTCTATACTTGCTGATGGAATCTTGCTAAGAATCGGTCCTCTTCAAGCTCCATCAACTACATGAGTCGTTCTTCCAAGGCCTCACGATATGCCATGCCTGTGAGAGATTCTATACACAGACTAGGCATAATATACTCCATTGGCATTACAACTTCTACCCCATAGACCAATCTAAGCGTCGTTTGTCCTATCAGTTTTTTGCAATTAGTCCTATACACACATAGTACTACAGGTATGTCCACATCGCAGTCATTCTGCTGCACATTGAAAATCTTCGTCAACGTGTTCTCGAAAATATTGTGGAAAGATTCAATAGTTCCATTTGCCTGTGGGTGATACGATGTACTCTTCTGATGGTAGACCTGGATTTCTTCTGTCAACATGGTGATCATTTCGTTCAGAAAGTGTGTACCTCTGTCACTCATGAACACTTTCAGGCATCCAAATCTAGTTAAGACATACTCAAACAAAAGCTTTGCTACTGTAGCCCCTGTATACTCCTTAACCGGTTGTGACTCTGCCCATTTGGTTAGATATTCTATTAAAGTGGTGATATAACGCACACCAATTTTCTTCCATAGGGGCTAAATTGGCCCAACAGGATGAATTGCCATTTTTCAAATGGTTGCAACTAGACTTGAGGCTATAGTGGCAACTCATCCCTCCGTGATGGTCGACCTATTCTTTGACATGAATTATATGCTTTACAATATAGATTGGAACCCCTGTGCAGCGTTGCCCACCGTAGAATTATGCGCAAAATCTTCTGTGCAGTTTCCTTTCCTGCATAATGTCCTCCCGTAGCCCCTCCATGTGCTTCAACAAGAATGTTATCTCTCTCAAAATTTGGCACATATCTTCGCAATATTTCATCAACACCCATCTTATACAAATGTCCCACAATCATTGAAAAGTATATTGCGCACACTACGAGTTCCTTCTTTTGCTGACTTGTATACCCTTCTGATGCCATCCTTGTAGTAAAAAAGTGAATAATATTAGCAAAATTATCTACTACATGCATCATGAAGAACTGCATATATGGCAACCCCTCCTCCAAATTATTGGGCTCCTCTCTTGTTTCGATCTACGACAGATGGTTATTCCCTACATTCAATCTCCCTGGCTTCACAAATACTTCAGAGTCATACTCCTGTAATAGTAGCAACCATATGTAGATATTCCCCCCCCAACATAGGCTGATTGACCACGTATTTCAAAGCAGAATGATCTGTGTACATCTTGAAATGACCTACTAATAGATAATGCCTGAACTTCTATAGCGTGTATACCATGGCCAATCCTTTGTGCTCAGTCGTTGAGTAATTATTCTCAGCCTTCAATAATTTCCTACTTGCGAAGGCTATAGGGTGTCCATTTCTCCTTCACCAGCTTTTGTTAACACCACACCCAATGCATGCAAGAGGCATCGACATGTATAGAAAATTCCTTCTTCCAATCAGCGATACCAAGATCGGAGCAGTGACCATCTTTTCTTTCAGGACATCTATGTTGTGTTGACATTCTTCGTCCTAAAAAAATGTTGCGTCCTTATTCAATAGTTTACCCATAGGTGTAGTAATCTGAGCATATGATTTGATAATTTTTTGTAATATCCCATATGTCCTAGCGTCACGCGCAACTGCTTAACACTTCTCGGGGCCTCCAGATTCACTATCATGAAATCTTGGCAGGGTCCACCATTAGCCCTTGCTTCCACGCCACATGACCCAACAAAATTCCAAAGGGAACACAAAATAGGCATTTCTTCAAATTCAACGCGATCTGATATCTGCGACACATATCCAACATCAGGCGTAGACTTGCTACATGGCGCTTCACTAAACCAAACATTGTACAATAATCAAAGTATACTTCCAAGAACTTATGGATGAACTTCTTAAAATCTGCTATAAATACATGAGAGAATATCGCAGGCGCATTCTTGAATCCAAACGACATCACAATATACTGGAAACAACCCTATTCCATAGCGAAGGTTCTTTTTTCTCTTATCCTCTAGTGCGATCTTGACCTAATGATACCTTGAAAACCTGTCAGTGAATGAGTAGGCCTCCATACCTCCAACATTGTCTCATAATTCATTGATAAACAACATTAGGAATGGATCATGGACACATGCATCATTAAGCTTCCTCATATCTACACAAATCCTTTTTTGACCCTTTTGTTTCTTCTCCTGAACCACCATCGGGCTCACCCAATCAGATTCCTCCACAAGTTCTACGATGCCTGCCTCCAGCATCTTATCCAACTCGTGTCGAACCTTTTCCATGTAGGATTAAGACGATATGGCCTCTGCTTAGTAGGCTTTGTGTTTGGCTTCATAGTAATCTTCATAACACCCAAGTCGCCTATTATGCCCTTCAAGTCCAAAAACTTGGTAGGAAAAATATCCTGGTACTTGCGGAGTAGCTCAATAACTTCATCCACAGTGGCATCATCCTAGTAATCCCTAATATTTGCAAACTTTGGTTCTGCTTCCATACCAATGATTACTTGCTTTGTCTTCAACGGAGCGGTGATGTTCAATTTCTCTATTTGCAAACCTTCAACTTCTCAATACCCTTCTACTTCTGGGATATTAATGTTCCTTGGATCCTCATCATCTTCTTCGGCAGTCACATCATAGCATTCCAGCACATGGCACATTTGGGTGCTCCAATCTGTTTAGGCCCACTCCAATGGTTCTAGTGGTGTTATGAAGATAACTGTCTTAATCTCCTATAAGGCTTCATCGATGCTCGCGAAGCCATCTTAATTCTGATGGGCTCAAATGAAATTTTGCGACGTTATGTACCAAAGTTTGAATGGAACAGCTTCCTCATTGTAGCTTATGGAGGAGCTGCGGGAGGACATTATGTAGGAAAAGCAACAATACATAGTATTTTACGCATTGGGTTGTGGTGGCCAACACTGCATAAAGATTCCAAGGCTTACTATAAGGCATGCGATGTCTGTTAGAGGACGGGTAGGCCATTGCGAAGGGATGAGCTACCTCTAAATCCACAAGTGTCATTACAGCCATTCCAGAAATGGGCCATTGATTTTGTAGGCCCGATTCAGCCTCTAGGAGAGAAGACGGGTGCGTGGTATATCATCACCGTGTCTGAGTATTTGACCAGATGGGTGGAGGTGCAACCCGTGAAGGACTGTACAGGGGCAAAAACAACCAAGTTCCTCTTTGAATATGTGCTAACTAGGTTTGGTTTCCCAAGGATTTTGATGAGCGATCATGGTACACATTTCCTTAATGAAATGATCAACACGCTGATGGAGGAATTCCAATTTTATCATCAAAAAATCATGCCATATCACCCACAGACTAATGGGATGGTTGAAGCATTTAATAAGATATTGGAGAATGTGTTGATGAAGGTTTGAAATGCACAAAGGAATTATCGGGATGTGCGCGTACCTGTGGTGCTATGAGCTTACAAAACTACTTGTAAGAAAATGACTGGACAGACACCCTTTAGGTTGGTTTATGGCATAGAAGCTGTGATGCCAATGGAGTATATTGTACCTAGTCTACGAATAGTGATGTTCATAGGAATGGCGAATTGTGAAGCCCTGGAAGAGAGGCTCATGCAGCTGACAGAGCTTGAAGAAGATAGGTTTTTGGCTAGATTCCATCCACAAGTTCAGAAGGAGCACAAAAAGGCATGACACGATTGGCACATCAAGTTGCGCACCTTCAATGTAAACAATTTCATGTTATTATATGACAGCAAGTTTGATAAATTTCCAAGAAAATTTCAGATTCATTGGCTGGGGCCATATGTCATCAAAGAGATTACCGATGATGGAGCAGTTCAACTGGTGAAATTGAATGGAGATCCATTTCTCGGAAAGGTAAATGGCAGCCAATTGAAGCCATACACCGAAGATCCGACCATATGACTATATGATGGAAGCACAATATTAACACTCTAGGACACTGAAAGGAGGCACAGGACTATAAACTACACTGCCTGGGTTATAGAGTTGCGCGATTGGGGGACTGCGCGGGATGGAAGAATGTCACAGCATCAACAGAAGTGCAAAGGAAGTTGTGTTATAGGAGGAGAGAACACACAGGGTAGCCAGAAATTGACTGTTACAGTCACTATTCATGATTTGACAGTGTGAAAACGGCTAAGAGGAGCGAGGGGGGAGAGGGTGGCGACATTTAAAGTGGAACTTAAATGAGAGATCTTTGAAAATATGCCACCAATCTAGCATTTGTGAACGGATTTTGGCGGGAACGGTCAAAATTGAATTTGAATTTTGCTATAAATTACAGATGGTCACCCTGCAAAAAACACTTTGCATGTTGAGAGCTTCTTTGTCGTGCTATCATGTGTGCATGAATCTTGGGGTTTTGAAGATTTTAGTGTCTAGTTTAGTGTTTGACAAGTTTCCTAAGGAAACCAAGGAGATCCTAAATAGCCTCATGTCAGCACTTGTAGAAACTTCAAGTGGCAGTGGATCTATGGCCTTTGAGGAAGTAGCCCTTGAGGTCATAAGTGTGCAGATGCCCATCGCGGTGCCAAAACAACTGAGGTCGCCTAGGCTGAAGCCTACGCTAACAGGAGAGGCTTCCAAGATGAAGAAGAAAAAATATAAAGTGACACAGTCGGTGCACGAGCCGGTAAGGAAGGACCAGAATAAAGAGAAGCCCACCGCGTAGGAGAAAGGGAAGGTGGTAAACCTAGAATCTGGCGAGGGCGCTGAAGAAACTAGTATGGGCACAGAGGACATTGAAATTGAGGGTGTACACCCTATCTCAAAGCTACCAAAATACATCCCTCCATGTCGAGGTAAGGTGAAGATCCCAAAGGACTCAGACGAGGGAAAGGTTATGCTTAATACACCCATGCTGCCAGAAAATAGCGCATTTGAAGGACCGTTATTGCAAGTATTATTATACTGTTAAATCAAATTGCACACATAAAAAGTGAATGTTTCTGATCTTAACAAAGTACATGAATAAAGAAACAATCAATATACATTTATCCTGTCATAAGCATTTTAATGAAAGAAAGGAGATTGCGGGAAGTAGACTAAGAAGGCTTGTTGCATCACACCAACGTGCACTGGTGTAGGTTCATTTCTCCTGCTTGGACCAGGTGGGGAAAACCAATCAAACAGAATTGCAGAAAAGGAAATATCACACAAACATGCACTGGTGCAGGGTTATTTCTCCTACTTGGACCAAGCGGGGGAAAACCAATCTGAAATCAAATGCAAGCAAGGAAATTTATCTACTTCACACAATGGATCCACTTTCACTCAGACAGGAATGCATGTGCTTAAAATTAAATCACACTTGACAATGTAAACACAAATTATAGGAAAACAGGAAATGGGGTAAACTTGCTGGGTTGGCTGGGCCCTAGCCAACCAGCGCGTTTCCCCTTTAAATAAAAACCCTGCTCAGTACTTTAATCAATTCATCGGCTCAAATACAGAAACGAAATTTGTGAAACATGAGGTGAAGCTCCCTTTTATTAATTCACTAAGGCAAGTACATATGTTAATACATCGTCCAACCCAGATTCGAGCGATAACAAAATACAAAAACCTGTTACCGCCTCTTTGGTTGTGTCTTTGTTCTATCAAAAACTTATTTTAGTCCTATTTACATTCTACATTATATAGATCTTTGGCCGAAGGCCAAAAGAGATCATTCAACTGATTACATAACCATGTGCAGAATTTAGCTTTTCAACCTTTAAAATTAGACAGTTAGCAAAACTGGCCATAACCAATCTCCAACTTTCGTTCTTCACAGATTTGATCTCGGCTGCCTTTGGATCGATCTTGCTGTCGTGGTTGAAGCTGCTCAAAACGAGGTGGTGATCAAGGAGGTTCAGATCTGCTACAAGGATTTGCTATGTTGGAAATGGTGCAAGATCTGATCCTGCACTAGGATTAGTGGTCACGGTAAGTACTCTAACTACCAAATAAACATTGGAGATATCGATAAGTTACAAAGAGTGATTAAAAGTAAGAAATCATGTAATAAATTATTAATTAATGCTAAGTTAAATTAAAAGTATGAAAAATAAAGTTTATACGAAATATGTCACTGTGCTTGGACTGCTGCAAGATGAGGGTGTATAAAATAGGTAAAACAACAGTAAATGGTTATGATTTAGGAATGGGAAAATGGCAAAAAGAGAGAAAATTAGGGGGCTAACATCCTTCCATCTCTAAGTTGTTGTGTGTCCTCACACAACTCTTTACCTTTGCAAAACAACCTTCAAAACTTTGAGCATTCTAGCTCAATCCTACTTTGGCTTACTGACATCAGCCTGCAATGTTTCAGAATTCTTCTTTCTAATGATCTTTAGTTTCTTTGTCACCTTTTTAAGTGGCTTGAAACATTGCGCAACTTGGTACTTCCAAATTCTAACTTCTCCTTTCTTTCTCTAGATCTCCGCAGTTAATTCTTCTTTATTTTGTTCTTTATCCTCTTGTGCTTTAGCTATTAGCTGTTCGAAGTTCTGCACTTGAAGCTCTAGTTCAGCTATCTTAGCAGCAGGAGTTACCAAATATTCTTCTTCTTCTGTCTCAACAAGGGCTGTGTCTTCCTCTGGGACCTCAGTATCCCTCATTGTTACATTAGGAAATTCTTCTTCTTCTGGTTCTTCTTCTTACATTGATTCTTCTCCTTCTGGTTCTTCTTCTTGCACTAGTGCAGAAGGGGATTCAACGTCCTATGGGGACTGTGGTTCTTTGCCTGCACCAAATTATTCATTCTTTTTTTGGGACCTTTTAATAAATCAGCCAACAGAGTGTCATCTTCAACGTTACAAATTTTACTGCGTCTGCAAAGACTAACAGGTTTTCTTCTTCGAGGGTCAGTGCCTGTACTGGTGGTGTAGAAGGAGTCTCTTCAATAGGTTCACTAGCAATCTTCTTATTTGGATATGGGGCCCTTTCTTCTCTTGATTTTTTAGGTCGTTTCCTTTTTGCACTAGTGCAACAAGGACTCCCCTTTACATTCTTACTTGGACCCTTTCTTGTGTTGGCGGGGTCCTCTGTCTCCTTTCCAGCAGCTGTCTTTTTATGTAGTTGTTTTAACAACACCTCCTAGGTCATGCCTTTAACTTCTAATTGTTTATGGACCAAAATATTTATCAGGCCGTGGTGATATAACTTCTTTTCGGCTTGGTCTTCTCGTCTATTCTGCACACCCTTGGCCATTTTTCCAATCTCGTAAGCAAAAAATAGGGGAAATTCATCCTCCATCGGATGTGCCGGGTGGCTTCGAAATGCTGTAACATCCAAAAATGGTACACAAAAGTGCGGGAGTACCTTCCCTCACAAGTTATGAATTTCTATAGGATGAAAAGGAGGTCCTGCCACTATCCCAGTAGGGCACTACGCGGAACTCCTTCCTTCCAATCTACCTTCATCTTCTTGTCGATGACAAAATGTTGCCATCACTTCCTTTCTAGTTTATAATTTTTAAAGCATTTCTCACCAGTATTTTTTAAGCCTGTTGCTGCTGCTATAAAATCTTCCGTAACCTCAAATTTTAGAGGCCCAAATTTTACTTGACTATTTTTGAAACTTCTGGAAAACTGTAACGCCACTTCACTGTTGTGCCTGTCAAACTTTTGCAATAATAGAAGAAAGCCCGAGTCTCGCAATAGTGCAATACTATTGCGATACTCAGCAGCCTGTTCTACCCTACAAAGCGACAAAGGTTTGCTTCGAATAGGCAGCATCACTGCTTAATGGTTATGGACAGTCGACAATTTACATGCAACACCAGGAAAATTGGTTCTTATAGATAGGGATCTAATCATCCACCATCCCTTCCATCTTATCACCCATTCATTCCACTGAAATAGCCGTGGATGCATGACATCTTTGATATCATGCCAGATTGGTACTTGCGGTGGTTTTTTAATGGCTAGGTGAGGTAATCATTATGAGTGAAGGACATCTAGGATTATGGTGAAAGGGGCAATTATATCCAAACAACGGTTCAACACTTCTGCATTCCTTCATAATTCAAAAAAAGAACTTAGCATTCATTACAAAATGATCATGATTCTGAACTTAGAAACACCTTGTACTTTAAATAATTTTCTCCTAGTTAATATGATAGCACAAGTACTCATCAACTAAGTGAAAGGACTTCTTGTAAACTTTCATGATGACCACTTTCCTATGACGTATGCTATGAAAAGAAAAAATTGTACTATGTTTCTGACAGGGTGCATGCTTGCACCGATCTTCTTGCACCGCTTAAACTATGTTATTCTATTGGTACCATTATGATTGCATTATTATATAGGATGACATGCTTGCACTAGTGCAAGCATTATATCTAAAAAAAGAATAGGGAATTTAAGAAAAATATAGGCTGGACTTCAACATGGCTTCCTTAATTTATACTGGAAATTTGCTTCACCCTTTCTTGATGCTTTAGAGCATATCCTTTTTCTCTTTGTGCACAAGATCCTGCAATGAATTCATGAGGGAACAAAGAAGTGGGAAAAGGGAAAATTTAGAATGGGAAGGAATTCTATTAAAGGGATTCCAGGAATAGTACCACAAGAGGGGATAAACAGAAGTGGGATAGGGAAAAGAATTCAAGAGTAAATTGGGGTTTTTATGAAATGGATAGGGTAAATTCAAAGGAATATGGGAAGGTTAATCATTATGGGATTGAAGAAGAAAACTGAGGGAATATTATGAAAGTGGAATATGAAGAAAGGCAAAAAAAAAATTGGAAGGTATTCCTACACTGGTGTAAGGAAGATAACTGCAGTGAAAATTAAGCGTTACTTGAATAAAAATATCCATGCTAATTACCCCAATTGTATAAAGGTTGGTTTTGCTAAACTTGCTTTTACTTGGCGGTCGCTAGCACATCTAAAGATCAAGCAACATTCTCTTTTTATTAGAAATTTTTGACCTTCCTAGCAACGAGCTGGTTTTTAGGTTGATCCTTCTGCAATCATGTTAGTGCACTGATTTTCATAATTACAGGAAAATGTTTTTCCTTTACTTTTTACTTTTTTTATTTTTTTTTAAGAAGAAGAAGAATTTATGTTTTCAAAAGGTTGGTATTATCATTCACCATTACCGTCTCGAATTGTTGTTGGACTTGCTGTGTGAAATCATTCCTGGCAAGTGGCTGAAAATACTTCTTTAATCTATGTCCATTTACCAAGAATATTGAATTTTTTCCATCAATAGTCGTAACTTCTACTGCTCCATTCTCGAATACTTGGATCACTTCATAAGGTCCCATCCAATGTGTATGGAATTTCCCTTTAAAAATTTTAAATCTAGAATCATAAAGGAGCACCCAATCACCTATTTGGAATTGCTTTTTCTAAATAGATTTGCCATGCCACCTTTTGCGTTGTTGCTTAATTAGTATATTCTACTTAACAACATCCCTACGAAATTATTCTAACTCATTTAATTGGAGAATACGTTGTTGTTGTGCCTCAGAGAGATCTAGTCCTAACTGAACTGTAGTTCTGAAAGCTTTGATATGGAATTCAATTGGTAATAGAACCTGTTTGCCATATATAAAATCATATGGTGTATGTCCCGTGCTATTTCTCCAAGTGGTTCTGTATGCCCACAAAGCTTCTGGTAATCTTTCAGCCTAGTCTTTCTTATGCATATTTACTATCTTTCTAAGAATGGACTCGATCACTTTGTTTGTGGATTCCACCTGGCCATTTGCTTGCAGTGATACGGCGTGGATTTCCTGTGCCGAATCTTGTATTGATCCATCACACCCTATACCAAATTAGAAATAAACTGCAGACCATGGTCAGAAACAATTTCTCTAGGCACACCAAATCTTGTCAATATTTCAGTAAAAAGAAAATCAACAACAAATTTTTCTGTAGCAAAGGAAACAACTTTAACATCTACCCATTTTGTAACAAAACCTGTACAAACGAAAATATGCTTTTTACTGAATGACGTTGGATTTATTGGCCCTATAAAATGAATAACCCATTTTTCAAATGACTCAATCATAACTTGGGGGCATAAAGGCATTTCATTGGTTTGATTAGGCTGGCCCATTCATTGACAACTATCACATCGCCTGACATATTGTTTGACATCCTTAAACAAGGAAGGACAAAAGTAACCAGCACAATATTTTATATGCAGTCCACTTATCAGTGAAGTGGCCTCCACAAGGTTCATCATGAGCAGATTTCAATATGTCAAACACTTCCTCCCAGGGAAAATTTTAAGAACCCCCACTAAATTTATATGTATAATAAATGGGCGAATCTCCATGGTATATAGGAAAAATGGAAGGTGATTTAATCAATAATATAATATGTATATATAATTTTTTGGCGAATCTCTCACCAGGCATGGCGAATATTTTACTCAATTATAAAATCTTGTAAGATCTTGGCGAGTCTTTCATTAAATAATAAAACTTTGTAAAGTCCTAGTGAATCTTAGCATTGAGAACTCTTAGAGAATTTTTTGAAAAAGTATAAAACCATATATGACAAGAGCCACATGGTGGCAATATCACTGTTTTTTTTCACATTTCCATGACATGGAACTTGTTTATAAAATTATAAAAAAGCCAACCAAGTCCCTTGTAATATGCAAGTAAGCTTATAACAGAGTTTGGTACCTCTACTATGCTTGTCTTCATTCAAGTGTCATAGCTGCTATACTTAACACTGTGAATCACATCTCTCTCAGAACTCAACTCTATAGTGTAATTAAAACCTTTGGAAATTGAAAATAGAAGCTTTTGTGAATGAGCCAACTAACTATCACTGCTAAACAATCAATCTAGACTATGAAGTCTTCCATCTTGATCACAAGCATGCTCACGATCAAGGGAGTGTGACCACCTGGCCTGACATAATGGCCATCATAGCTTCCAATAATCAACAACCGAATTGCAAGGACATCCTAGCTCATGTCTCACGAATTTTATTTATCAATCTTAACTAATATAAATCTTATAAAGATAATATTAGAATCCTCTCCAGATTCACTGTTAATACAAGGGTAAAGGAAATTTTATAGCTCAAGGCACTAGCCAATACCAACTTTGGTATTTGTGACCCCTTTGTGGGGATGCACCTACCCTGCCCCGTTGGGTTTCTGCCTTGTAACATAGTTCAAGGATCACAAGAATTTCCAATCTTCCTACTCCATTAGACACACTTTATATGTTATACATAGTGAATGGAAAAGAAGCATTATAGAACACACAATTTCACAGAAGGAAGAAAAATCTTAGCTACTTCAATATCAAAATCCTAACCACTGATTAATAAAGAATAACAATTAGTGTAATGAATTGTTCTGAGTTATTTATTTACGAGTTGTAAAGAATGTAGTGGAATGGAAAATATTACTTAGGCAACCCTTCAATATTTTCTACTAATATGTCTGTGCATGTGCATATGAAATTAAGAGCATTGTTGAATACAAAGTTTCCTTTTCTCTTGCCTCCATTTTGACAAATCAGTGTGAAATCAGTGTCACTTTGAATCTCCTTTCCTGTGTGGGTGTTTTTACAAATCAATGTGAAATCAAAGTCACTTTGAATTTCCTTTCCTGCGAGGGATCACATCCACAGTTGATTAGTAAAATATAATCTACTATATATTATGTTCAAGAAACTAACTGCAATCTATAGTGGAAACGAGACCTCAATTCTTATTCTGAATTTGAATATCTCAGGACAACATAAGAGACAAAAATGCATATTCCCTTAGTAGCTAGAAAAAAATCACTCCATCATTACAAGACCACCTAGATTTTGGCACTTAATCTAAATAATGGCACTAGTTGCAGTGCTTATTTGCATTAACACCATGGAAAAGCAACAACAATGTTTCAAAGCACACTTACTGGAAAATTTGTAACATTCCGAGAATATTTAATGATAGCATCTGAACCTAGTAGCTATGGTGGGCAAACTAGGGAACCCAAACCTTGGAAGATATCTCATACCAAATCCGAGAAAAAAATAAAAAAGGGAAAAAATTAAAATCTATAAATCAAGCAATGAATTGTTTACAAATCAAATACAATTCTTTTAACTAACAGTTAAATTGTGGTGATATATTTAAATATTCAGTAAAAGGGGAACTTCAAATAATGGAATATTACCTTTGTCATTATTGTCATCCCTCAGTGACTGAGATTACAAATCAGTACTTATGGAAAGATTGTAAGAAATCCTATGAAATAGTAAAGCATAACCTCTATTTTCAAGCAACAAAATCAAGACATTATTACATCAAGAGCCATAATTGATACATAATCAATTAATCAAGTCCTTGTATGCCACAGGCTTGTTTCAAAACCTCTATTTTCTCAATAACAAAATCAAGACATTGTATGTGGTTATTGGCAAAAGGAAACTACGTTCTAATTTGGAAGAGGATCTTATCAAAAGACATGGATTTATTCAAAGCTACAAAGCCTAATGGGTTACTAAAAAATAAGTTGGAATATGGGATCATGATACTTAAATTGAAAAAATATGCTTTCCTTTTAGAAACATTGTAGTTATACAATGTTTTTTGAAAGCATTAGAATTTGAAATTAGGCCTTCTATCAAGACAAATTTTCATTAACAGAATGTACTTTCCTACCTGAAAAATTGTTGATATCCAAGAAAAACTTGAAAAGCATAAGAGAACTTAGCATAATGTACTTTATTTCCTTCCTTAAAATTCTTAAAGAGTTGAGGTTCACAAGTCATTAGGTAAATTTTGAAGGAAATGACAGTTAGTAATAGTCCAATTCACAACTGAAGATGTGTCACAAATACGAGGGGGCATCTCCTCCAAATCACAAAAGTTCTCCAGGTTAAAATCTAGCATTATTGGAAGCTTAATGCTCAATTGGGTGTTATTGAACCTAGACATTTTTCCAATCTTCACTAAAAGCTTAAAGATAGCTTCTCTAAGTTCTACATGACTTTACTATGCTCTTGAAGTGGGGGCACATGAAGCCTCTCCAAGTGAATAGTCTTAAACTAACTGAAGATAAGGCCGATAGATCATTTAGTGTGGATCTCTTTAACCCATAATTGAATACTGTGTCTCTCTTGAACCCATAATTGAATACTATTAGGACTTTCAAATTTTTCATGGAACTCAAAAATGTTGGAAGAAAGTATTTGCTTCCAAAAAAGAGTAAAACTAAAGCCTCTGCTTGAGGACAATTGATGTCACACCACTAATACTTCTCCATGGAATCTGTATAGGTAAACCGCAAATGCAGAATTCCATTAGAATATTGTGTTTATTGAATACACAAATGAAATTATTGCATTTCATTAAAATATGTTTTGAAATCAAAACTACCGAAATTACATATGGATAACCTAGTGGGTGTAGGATAAAATTCACCCGTGTCATTCATAGAAAGCATGAGAAAAAACCTAATACTATATAAAACCAAGAAAAATTCAAATTCGTCACTTCTAGGGACCTCGTAACCACCCTGCCAATACACAAATATGTCCCTATTTGCAGTTAGAAAAATTACCCAAATTACAATCTGTTTACTCCGACATATATTGGAAAGTTATAGAAGGATGACTAGTGCAATCAATCCATTCCTTTTTGCCCTAGATTTGTTTCAGTTTAAAACAGAAGTATACAAATATACCTGTCCAATGTCTATGCTTTAACCATTCATCTTAAGATGTTTTTACAATATAATTTCCTAAGTCCATTCAATATCTTCATTATCATAAAAACCATCCTATATCCATCTTAACTCCACATCTACCACTCTTAGGGGGATGAAATCTATTTATCCCTATGAGCACTTGGTAGACCCAAAATTAAGATGGATCTAAGATGATAGAATTTCCCCTTTTAAAATAGTTCTACGCTCAATGAATACCATGGTATACCATGGTGTCAATACCATGGGTTTATCAAAACCTGGAGCTTAAAAATTACTATTAGTAACTTTATAAAATTAAAAATTAATAGTTCATTTTTATTTATTTTATTTTAACAATGCTAAAATGTTTAACATACATTAAATTACAATCCATTTTTTACTCTTGATCCACCAAGCCCCGAGAGGGATCAAATATTTTTTCACTCTATGCTAGTTTGCATATCACGATATTTGATACCTCTCGAGCGTTAGTAGATCCAAAGTGAAGATGGGTCTATGCTGGTTTAATTCCCCCATTTAAATAGGCTACATTCCGTGAATACCATGGGTTAATACCATGTGTCATTTTGGTGAATACCATGGGTCAATACCATGTGCCATTTTTATTTTTATTAATACTAATATTAGGGTTAATAATGTTTTTTTGCATGGTATTAATAACAATCTAATCCATGGTATTTGTCCCATAGTATTTTGCCCATAGGTTTCACCTAAATATAACGCATTTTTTGAGTGTTCGTAAATATAAGGTGACTTATGAGTAAATATAAAAAAATGTTTTATTTGTTTACCATACCTCTCGTTTATTTATATTTTTATTAATTTACCATACCTCTCATTCATTTCTATTTTTATTAATTTACCATTCCTCTTTAATAAATATGGTATTTGGCCCATAGTTCACTTAAATAAAACCTATTCTTGAAAATGGGGGAATGGAAGGTTGTAACTCCTAATTTCAAGGGCTAAATTTACCTTTTTTACCCTCCTCCTTAAAATAAGGTGGGCTATTTGAGGTGATTTGTAAAAATGTACTATGATACAAAATATTCGCCCACTAAAAATTTAAAACCCCTTAATTTCACCAAAGGGTGAACACTCACCCCTAAAATTTTCTATGGATAGAATACCCGCCTATAGAGTCTAGGAAGTGACACAACCTCCTGACCAAAGCATTGGGATGGTGCAAACAGGCTTTTAGGGGCACGAACGAGGCCGAGGTAGAGGAGGACCTAGTATAGGTCGGGGACAACTAATCTACTACAAGTTTGGAGGACTAGGAAACTATGCCCATGAATGCACTAACCCAACATGACCATCATGCAAATATTGTACTCAGTTTGATCATGAGACAAAGGATTCTCCTACACTGATAGCAAGGATGTGCGACAAAGGGGTGCTACCACCTTAGCTGACCCAAAACCTGCAGATGATGAGTGCTGAGCCTTGCGAAGAGGATTTGAATGTGAATATAGTGCTCCAAAGTGGAATTGTAATGGGTGACGATAAGCGGAAACAACCTAAAGACAATGCATGGGTTTCCAAGGCTCCCGCGAAGGCAACTGAGTTCGATTTGGAGCGCGCACATGAAACATTCAAGGAAGAAAAGAAGAGCTTCACTAAGGCCTCTACCTTAGGGAGCAAGGATAAGCCTAATTAGGAAATGGACCCTTCTCTGCTTACAACCTTTCTAGATACCTTCATGAAGCTGCTGCCTAATAGCAAGGCTATGAGGTGTTTATAGGAACTTATAAATAGATGCACCAGAAACACTCCCGGTGAACCGTGCGTGGTACAAAACATTGATAATCATAAAGCAACGACAAGGTGTGCGATGAGACTAACCGCGCAGATAGGAGAATATGAAATGGATCAACTTATTATGGATCTAGGGTGAGATGCAAATATTTTACCAAATAAGACATGGGAGCGGTTGGGAAGACCCACACTGCAGTGGTCTCCGATTAAGTTAAGGATGGAAAATTAGCAGAAGATCATCCCCATGGAACGACTGCAACGGGTGACTATAGATATTGAAGGCACAAGCACATTGGCTGACTTTGAAGTGATAAATTGTGGATGAAAGCAACCCCTACCCTCTTCTCCTTGGTATTTATTGGGATACTAACATGAATAGGGTAATCAACCTAAAGAAGCAACATATGATATTCGAAAAGAAATCGCTTCATGTAATAGTACCCCTAGATCTTGCTGAAGGATTGCACTATACTGAACAAGTCCACGATTACAATTTGGAATGCATATATAATTTAATAGTGCAAGACCAAGATTGCGTGAACCAGATAGTAGATGGATGAATTGGATGGGATCATGAGAGTTCCTACAACTCAGACTCTGATGAAGAACTAGAGCACTGGGAGAATTGACTACTTGAAGTAACCATGATGGGTTATAACATGATGGCCCAATCACTAAGCTGTGTGTCATTAGAGGTAAGAAATCTGCCTACTTATGATGGCTTGAATGATGTAGATGTATTTTTGGATGCATTTGAGAGGAAAGTACCAGAGAAGTAGCACTTCTAGTCTTTAGATAGGGCATTGCCCGCTACGCCTATGAGATTGTGGGGTATGCACAAGGGTAGCTTTGATGATTGGCACAAGGGAGGATGATGAGAACACACTTTGGGAAGCCAAAGGTACGAATGATAGATGAGTACAATGGGAAGGGTGATCCATGCACAGAATTGGTCAAATGGGCTAAGGCTTATGGAGCAAAGCCCCAACCTAAATGGGTACACTTGTTCTATCACATCTTGGATGTCATCCTAATGAACTGGTACATGGAAATTGAGCTCCACCATGGTATAGGTGAATGGGATATTCTCCATGAAGGATTCATAGTGACGTTCAGCTTCAAATATGAGTTTGACTATATTGATGAAGCACTACAAGATGTTAAACCATCAATCTTAAGGATATCGCAAGATGCTTTGGATCTGATTCAACCCAATTAAACTACTCAACTGAGCCACTCACTAGAATGATATAAGGTGACTACTAAAGAAGAAGATGAGGATCCACAAAATATTAATATCTCAAAAGTCGAGGGTCACTGAGAGTTGAAGTGACTGCAGATTGAGAATCCTGATATAACCACACCACTAAAAATGAAACAAGTAAATATTGGTATGGAGGCGAAGCCCAAATTCACGAAGATCGAAGATTACTAGGATGATGCGATGGTAGATAAGGTCACCAAATTGCTCTATGAATACCAAGATTTGTTCCCTACCAAGTTTATGGATCTAAAGGGGATAATAGGAGACCTAGGCATTATGGAGATCACATTAAAACCTAATGCAGAGCTGGTTAATAAAAGACCTTATCGCCTTAATCCGAAGTAGAAGGAGAAGGTTCGGTTAGATCTAGACAAGATGCTCATGGTAGGCATCATTGAGCTCGTATAAGAATTTGATTTGGTAAGCCCAATTATGGTACAAGAAAAGAAGCAGAAGGATGAAATAAGGATATGCCTAGATCCTAGAAAGTTGAATGACACTTGCATACATGATCCCTTCACGACTTCATTCACTAATGAGGTATTGGATAATGCAGGTGGCCAAGAAGCATACTCCTTCATGGATGGATTCTCCGGGTACCATTAGATTAAGATCACGCATAAGGATAAAATCAAGATGAACTTTGCGATTTTCAGTATATTGTAATGCCTTTTGAATTAAAGAACGCACCTACAATTTTGTCGCGCATAGTCATTGCTGCATTCAAAGAATTCATTCATAAGTTTCTAGAGGTGTACTTTGATGATTGGACTATGTTTGGGTTGGTGAAATGCCATGTGGAAGGTTTGCGCCTAATGATATATACTTGTCGAACGTATCAGATTGCACTCAATCTGAAGAAATGTTTGTTTTGTGTTCCTTTTGGGACACTACTGGGTCATGTGTTTTGTAGGTAGGGACTCATGGTAGATCTCGTGAAGATCTTAGTGATACCTAACTTGGAGGCGTCGAGGAGTGTGAAACAACTGTGTGCATCCATAGGACATACTTGGTATTATAGGAAGTTTATCAAGGGCTATGCGTAGATCACCATGCTTATGGAGAAGTTATTGAAAAAGGATATCATGTTCTGTTGGAATGAGGGTTGTTAAAAAAGCTTGGATGTACTGATAGAAAAAATGGTCGCCGCACCGATTTTAGTCTTCCTGGATTGGAAGAAGGTGTTTCATGTACATGTAGACACGTCATGTATAGCACTAGGAGCCATACTCACATAGGTTGGTGAAGGAGAATTGGGCCATCCTATAGCACTCGCAAGCAGGATGTTATATAAGGCTTAGAAGAACTATTCCACCACTGAGCGTGAAGGGTTAGCCATGGTATACATGCTCCAGACGTTTAGACACTATTTGTTGGGTGGACAATTTAAGATGTATATGGATCATTCTACGTTGAAATACCTTATCAATAAGCATGTGTAGGGGGGGGGGGGGAATCTGTAGGTGCTTGTTATTGTTGCAGGAGTATGATTTTGAATTTATTGTGGAACATGGACACCTGAACACAGGACCAGATCATCTGTCATGCATCAAAATGTGGGAAGAGCTCACTAATTCGGAGGAGGGATTACCTAATGTGCAACTATTTCCCATGCGTATCATAGATGGTAACTTTGAAGACATCATACACTTCCTAATGACAGGAACTGCCCTGGAAGCTTACACTCTCCAACGGAAAAAGGAGTTAGTGGTACACATGGTAGACTTTTATGGCATTGCCATACATCTATAAAAAATGGGGTCTGATGAAGTATTACAATGATATGTACTAGAGTTTGAAAGGAGTAGTATGCTCACGAACTTTCATGGGGGGGCTGCGGGAGGCCATTATGTAGGAAGAGTGTCCACACAGAATATTCTGGTCACAGGGTTGTCGTGGCCAACCCTCCATCAGGATTCAAAAGATTACTATAAGGCATGTGATGTGTGTCAAAGAATTGGAAGGCCATCGCGGGGGGATGAGCTGCCTTTGAACCCATAGATGATGTTGCAACCCTTTGAGAAATGGGCAATTGATTTTGTGGGACCCATTCAACCCCAAGGGAAGAAGACGTGAGTGTTGTACATTATCATCACGACTGAGTATTTGACTCGATGGGTGGAGGCACAAACTGTAAAGAACTGCACAGGCACAACCACTACGAAGCTCCTCTTTGAGTATGTACTGACATGATTTGGGTGTCCAAAGATGTTGATGAGTGATCGTGGTACACACTTTTTAAATGAGATGATAAGCACGCTGATGGAGGAATCTCATGTATATCACTAGAAAAGCATGCGTTATCACTCACAAGCTAATGGGATGGTGTAAGAATTAAATAAGGTGTTGGAGAACATGCTGACCAAGGTTTGCAATGTTCAGTGAAGTGATTGGGACCTGTGCATACCCGCATTCCTATGGGCCTATAGGAAAAAATGCAAACAGTTGATTGGAAAGACACCCTTTAAGCTTGTCTATGGTGTTGAAGAGGTGATGCCCATGGAATACATTGTGTCTAGACTACACATAGTGGTAGTCATGGGTATGATGGATTGCGGAGCCCTTGAAGAGAGACTCACGTAGCTTGCTGAGCTAGAGGAAGATATATTTCTAGGTAGATTTCACGAATAGGTCCAAAAGTAGTGCAAAAAAGCATGACTTGATCGGCACATTAATATGCGCACCTTTAAGCCAAATGATCTAGTTTTGTTATATGACAACAAGTTTGATAAATTTCCGGGGAAATTCATAATGCACTAGTTAGGGCCCTATGTCATTAAAGGAGATTACCGATGGTGGAGCAGTTCAGTTGGTTGAATTGAATGGAGATCCCTTCCGAAGAAAGGTCAATGGAAGCCCATTAAAGACATACACCGGTGATCCAACAAAGTGACTATATGAGGGTATCATATCCTTAGCACTTTAGGAAACTGAAAGGAGGCACAGGGCTATAAGCTAGACTACCCGGGTTGAGGAACTGCACAATTGGAGGATTTTGTGAAGCGAGGAAATGTCACCAAGTTCGCAACAATGTAAATGGAATTGTGCTACCCAAGGATAAATCATGCAGGTCAGCCAGACAGTGATCGTTAAAGTCATTTTTCATGGTTTGATAGTAGAAATGCAGCCAAATGGAGTGGGCGGTCAGCATTTAAGACAAATTCTATGGGTAAGATCCTTAGAAATATGCTGCTAATCCAGCATTAATGAACCAAATGTGGGGGGAATGGTCGAATTTGAATTCAAAATTCCCTATAAATTATAGGTGAAGGCCCAATAAAAAACACTTGGAATTTTGAGAATCTAGTTGTTGGCCTCTCAGGTGCACATGAACCATGAAAACTTTGAAGCTTTGCTAGCAAGTTCAATATTTGAGACATTGACAAAGGAGACACAGGATTTGTTCCATAGCATCATGTCAATGCCCACAGAAGCTATAGATACGGAAGTAGTGACAACCGAGGGTATTGTGTTGTAAGTTGTTAGGGAAGCAGAGGGAGCTTCTCGAAAGGCTATAGAGGTATTATACGAAGTTCCCAAATCACCACGTGACCTAGATAAAAGCCAACCCCAACCAAGGAGATTGTGAAGGATAAGAATGGAAAGCAGGTTGTGACACTGGTGCATGGGTCGCGGAGAAGAAACCCACCAAAGGACAAGCCCACCACACATGAAAAGGGTAAAGCCATTAAACTAGAGCTGGAGGAGGAAGAAATTGATGACATCCCCATGGATGATGGGGACTTTGGGGTAGAAGTAGAGGAAGTTGAATTTTAGGATGTTGACACTATCACAAGTTCCCTGAGTATGTCCCTCCGTGTAAGGGCAAGACCAAGGTGCTAAAGGACATTAAAGAGAGCAAGGTCCCTTTGAAAACCACTCTTCTATAGGACAAGATTATCTTTGAAAGACCACACTTGGAAAGAGTTCCTCTGTTAGACCTGGAAGATTGGGACTTAGCTGACCATGGAAGGTACAACACTTAACGACAAAGAAGTTAATGCTCCACATTATTGACACAACCATGGGGAAAACTACATTGGAACTGTGTAAGTGGCTCAGGGGAGTAGAGAAGGCAGGTCTGCTCAACCTACTATGGGTATTGCACTACAATTGCACCAACATTACAATTTTGGTTATCAAGCAATTGCTATGCTTTGTGCATGATGGGTGTCTGTGGCTAGAGGAGCTAATACCCATCACTGATAGATTGATCCATAGGATCACACGACTGCCCTACACAAGGGAAAATATGGCCATGATGTTTGGTATAAAAGATGGCATGCAGGCCCTCGCATAGGCCATGAAGGAGAAATTCAAGTTCATGAAGAAGCCGCGAGGCTATGCTATCTTGAGTATCTACGACCCTGCGGTCAAGGTGGCCATGAATATTTTGGTTGGAAAGGTTATGAGGAAGTGTCACATAGATGAAGTGCAAGCACCAATCGTAACTCTTGCAGCCCAATGCACCGAAGAAGTCTAGTTCAATTGGGTGCATTATCTTTGCGGTGAGTTCCTTGCGAACTGTAGCAAGGCACAGGAACTCAGTAAGACCTTCCACTACACATGGCTCTTGTGTAGAAATTTTGAATAATAAACACATATTCAATGGATATTATCCCGATCATGTACTATTGCAAAATACATACACAGTACATAAGATCCTCTACATTGATCATCAATATAGCAACATCAATAACAATAAAACATCAAGAGCATGCACACATTAACACAATATGTAACCGGGGGAAAGCTTACAGCTGAAAACCCCACACTATCTGTATATTAATGATTGAGAACATGTAACATTACAATATTCAATACTTCTCACAAGTATCCAGCACTATCTCCACCTGTTATGCAGAATACAACTCAGATCTTATCTCCAAATCTATTCCACTGCTTGCCTGCCTCCACTGCTCAATACTTGCTCAAGAATGGATGAGAATGGTTGAACCAAACTCGTATTTACCTCAAAAGAATCACTCGCACTGGGAATCACATGAGCAGAGGCTATAATCACTTGGCATTGGCTGATTCTCATTGGCATAAATGAATCCCATTGATTGTGCAAATCCTCATGCACAACTATAGTCACAATTGATAGTAATCTGATCCTCTAACACCTGTCCCTACTGAACTGAACATGCACTGACATGAAAATGAGTTAACTAATGTATTCTTTAGTTGCATTATGAATTAATAATTAGTTTAACAACTCATCATTAGTCTATTTGTAGTTAGACTAATTACAACTAGTTTAACCAAGTCAAACTGAACACAACTCCATCAACTCCACAATCAACTCCACCAAACCCAATTGATTGAGTTCTAATTGAAGTCATGCATGAAACAACTCAACTGACCGACAAAGAAAATGTATTTCCTTTTGAAAACTGCATGTGCCACATCTGTAGCTCAAACTGAAGTGCTCCAAGAGAATAAGATAGAGTTTATAGTCCAAATATTATTATAAGCTAATAATATTTGACTCCTCTATAATTAGACTTGACATTGTCACCGTTGTTTTCTAAAAATAGAAGTCCATATATTTTTTCCAACCTGATCAATCATCCATAAACATCATCCTGCAACTCATAGACATGATCCATATGTCTAAAAATAGACATAGTCTAAAAATAGACTTTGCGCCATAATTTGCCAGCGGGCCCACTTAGTGAAGGCGACTCTTTTCACTAAGATGCATCATCTTGTTGCAATCTTAACACTCCCTCTCGACAAGATATGGATTATCAGCAACCCCTATCCTGCCTCGGTGGCATTTGAATTTTCTCCAGGTGAGAGCCTTTGTCAGAATATCAGCATCCTAATCCTACATTGGAATGTATGAAAGTAACATGATCCTCCGCTGCACACAATCTCTGATATGATAGTACCTGACGTCATCCATTGAGCTCCCTGCCCAGTCTACATCCTGCTGTCTGTACCAATCTCCATGTCCCGATGTGCCTCTCAAATAACGAAATACATGCTTTCCCTCCTTCCATAAGAGCTTGGTAGGCTTAACCATAGCTTGTGAAAGCTCGTTAACTACATAGCATATATCGGGTCGTGTATTGAGAAAATACATCAACGACCCCACCAACTATCGATAAACAATGGCATCCACTTCTTCTCCCGAAGTGGCATCCTCCTTCCTCCAACCTCCAAGAAGAGGAGTATCAACAGGCTTGCAACCATGCATCTTGAACTTCTCCAATATCTCTGGAGCATACTTACCCTGAGAAACAAATAGTTCACCATTGTGCTGCCATATTTCCAATCCTAAGAAACAGTGGAGGCCCAAGTCCTTCATCTCACACTCCTTAGCAAGATCATCCTTGTATGAAAGTGTCAATAGATCATCACCCATTCGAATCAAATCATCTACATACAGTACAATGATAAGCAACTTACCCTCCAGCACAATCTAGTATAGGTTAGGATCCGCCTCGCTCTTGGAGAATCCATGTATGGTGAAATAGCTGTCTATCCATGTGTAACAAGTATGTGGTGCTTGCTTCAACCCATACAATGCTCTCTTGAGCTTGCACACATACGACTCACTACTAAAGACCTCAAAGCCTTCAGGCTGCTCAATGTACACCTCCTCCTCAATGACTCCGTTGAGGAACGCAGTCTTCACATCCATCTGATGAATGTGCCATCCCATCTGTGCTGAGAGAGCAAGAATCATCCGTATGGAAGAATACCTTGAGATAAGTGCAAAGGTCTCCTCATAATCGATCCCCTCTATTTGTGAAAAGCCTCAGGCAACAAATCTTGCCTTGTACTTCTCCACACTCCCGTTAGTTGCATGCCTAACTTTGTAGATCCATCTCGAACCCACCACTGATTTCCCTTCCGGTCTAGGAACAATATCCCATGCACTGTTTCTGACAATCGAATCATACTCTTCCACCATGGCCTCTACCCATGCAGGATCCTCCACAGCTTCCTCCAAAGAGGATGGCTCAGTCACAACACACTTCCTCATAAGAGCCATGTATCCATTGTACCGATCAGGTGACTGTCTCTGTCTACATTGGGCTATAGGTGGTCCTACAACTTTCTCTGCATCTTGACCCAGTCGCTCAGCTTCTGTCAAGCACTTTCGCCCTCTGATGGTTGGCGCTTATTTAGTGGTCTCTTCCATTCCATGAACCTCGTCCTATGGCTAATGCACGTCCTGAAGCTCATCCTTAGGAACTAATAGCTCCTCATCTGCATGCAAATGTAGCTCCCTCTCAAGCGAACACTTCATGGCTTTCTCCTCCTAAAATTTTATATCCCGTCGCACAACAGTTTTACCACTGTCTAGCAAATACACACGATAGTTGTGGGGCGTATCAGTGTACCCCACAAATATCCCAGCCTTAGCAGTCGGCTCCAACTTCTTCTTGGCATCCTTCTTCACATGCATGTAAACATTAGCACCAAAAATCCTCAAATGAGAAAGATTAGGCTTCTTACCAGAATAAGCCTCCTCGGGTATACTCATGCCAAGTATCTTATGAGGACAACAGTTCTTCACATAAACTACTCTATTGCATGCTTCCACCCACAAGTGAAGGGGTAGTACCTAATCATGCAACATTGCCCATGTAGCACCCACATTGTTCTGTTATTCCGCTTAGCTACCCCATTATGCAGTGGGTTATGGGGAGCTATGAGCTCTCTTTGAATCCCTTATGCCTTGCAGAAATCCTTGAACTCAACCGAGATGTATTCACCACCATTATTGCTCATAAGAGCCTTCACCTTCTTCCTTGACTCCTTCTTGACCAGTGCTTTGAATTCAAAGAACTTTGAATATGTCTCGCTCTTCTTCTGCATCAAGAAGATCCAACACTTACGAGAGAAATCATCAATAAAAATCATATAATACCTATGTTTTGTTGTCGAAGCAACTGTGAAAGGTCCACACACGTCTGTGTGAATTCTCTCAATGATCATTGTGGCGTGACTATCCTTCTCGTCCAAGGTGGCTTTCACAAACTTCCCCAAAGTACACCCCTTGCACTGATCAGACTGTGCAAGTGTGCCTTTAGGAAGCCCTGTAGTGATCTTTTGCAGTATCTTCAAGGCTCCATGGTGAAGGTGACCCAATCTCCTGTGCCACAACTCGCCATCATCCCAGCTCACCAATCCTTCTACCTTGCCTGCCATTGTTGCGCATCCATCTACATGCAACTGATAAAGGTTCCTTACTCGAACCCCTATCTTCCGGGTCTCACCAGTTGTCTTATTGCGCAGGAAAGCTTTTCCCTTGCTGAAAACAACATCATAACCCTTGTCTTCTAACATCGCCACAGAGATAAGATTCTTCTTCAATCTTAGAACATGCATGACTTCCTTCAATACGAAGGGTTTACCAAACTCCCTCTCAAAGGAAATGGTACCGATATTGGTCGCACTGTATCTACCATCATCGCCCATCTTGATGTGCACTCCAAGATCTTTGTCCTCCAGATCATAAAACAAATCTCTATCTCCCGTCATGTGAAAAGACGCACCACCGTCCAAGAACCACACCGGTCCCACAACACTTGAAACCAAGCATGTGATCAATGAAAAATCAAGCTCAAACTGCGAGGCTAGAGCCTCTCCTGCTACAGATCCAATAGCTTTCTTGTTCTTCTTTTTCTACGGAAAATTTGTGGCATAGTGTCTGTGCTGGTGACAGTGAAAACACTTCACCTTGGACACTTCCTGCTTCTTGCCTTTTGCACCGGAAAGAGAAGCTTTCTTGTTCTTCCCCTTCTTTGCTTTGGCAGCCAAAGCGCAATTTCCTTCATCAGATACCTTTGATGAAGATCTGTTATCATGCAAGATGTTTCTGAGTTTATCCTTGAACGCCATTCCACCAGCTCAAAACTCAACCGCTTCCGATCTAAAATTCGTGAGAACAAGGTAATTCTTGTAGAGAGATCAACTGTATGGCCATTCACCAGATATCTCACCTTCCAAAGGAAGGATGAATCCAGAGGCTACCTGGCCCGATTACAGACTCTGCCTAAAGAAATAGAATGTAAACACTTCCTGAATAGTAGATCTGATGATGAATAGCTCTGATACCATGTAGAAATTTTGAATAATAAACACATATTGAATGGAGATTATCCTGATCATGTACTATTGTGGAATACATACACAATACATAAGCTCATCTACGTTGATCATCAATATATCAGCATCAATAACAATAAAACATCAATAACATGCACACATTAACACAGTATGTAACCTAGGGAAAGCTTACAGATGAAAACCCCACACTATATATATATTAATGATTGAGAACATGTAACGTTACAATAGTCAATAATTCTCACAAGTATCTAGCACTATCTCCACCTGTTACACATAATACAGCTCAGATCTGATCTCCAAATCTATTCCACTGCTTGCCTGCCTCCAATGCTCAATACCTGCTCAAGAATGGATGAGAATGGTTGAACCAAACTTGTATTTACCTGAGAAGAATCACTCACACTAGGAATCACGTGAGTAGAAGCTATAATCACTTGGTATTGGCCAATTCTCATTGGCATAACTCAATCCCATTGATTGTGCAAATCCTCATGCACAACTATAGTGATAACTGATAGCAATCTGATCCTCTAACACCTGTCCCTGCTGAACTGAACATCCACTGACATGCAACTGAGTTAGCTGATGTATTCTTTAGTTGCATTATGAGTTAATAATTATTTTAACAACTCGTCATTAGTCTATTTGCAGTTAGACTAATTACAACTAGTTTAACCAAGTCAAACTTAACACAACTCCATCAACTCCACAATCAACTCCACCAAACTCAACTGATTGAGTTCTAACTGAAGTCATGCATGCAACAACTCAACTGACCCACAAAAAAAACATATTTCCTTCTGACATCTGCATGTGCCAGATATGTAGCTCAAACTAAAGTGCTCCAAGAGAATAAGATAAAGTTTATATTCTAAATATTATTATAAGCTAATAATATTTGACTGCTCTATAATTAGACTTGACAGTGTCACCATTGTTGTCTAAAAATAGAAGTTCATCTATTTCTTCCAACTTGACCAATCATCCATAAACAACATCTTGCAACTCATAGACATGATCCGTATGTCTAAAAATAGACATAGTCTAAAAATAGACTTTGCACCATAATTTGCCTGCGGGCCCACTTAGTGAAGGCGACTCTTTTCACTAAGTTCCATCATCTTGTTGCAATCTCAACATCTTGTTGTCTATTGTGCTGGTAACCTGGGAGCTACTAGAGGATAGTAAATTCCCCTCGGTCATGTTAGACCTACCAGAAACACTGAAGTACATTTTACTATGGGTGACCAAGGATGCTCAACGCATCAAGGATAGAAAGATATTCTGGACCTTGATGGCTACCAATTGCAAACCACAATTGTCACATACTCTGTATGACAAACTACAGGGGTACGTAGAGTTCAAGTTAGACTTTCATCGGGTATTAATTAGGGCATGGAAGAACCTTGAATAGACATGGTATGACTCACCTTACTTGGCAACGAATGGTGCAATTGATGCAGTATTTGATCACTGGCCGGAAAAGTGGCGCACTAACTTAGACTTGGCGGTGGGGTCAAGCAAGTCTGCCATGTAGTGCAAAAAGGAGGAGGCCAAGCTCAATGTGACACAGCTTGCTAAGAAGAGGAAAAAGAAGGTCACTAACAAAGCCCAGGAAAAGCGTGATGCTACCCAGTGGACAGAAAAGTAGACGGGTGAAACAGAACGTGGCTCTGACAAAGAAGCAAGGTCGCCCTCGCCGAAAACAGAGGATGAAATTAGCGAGCAAATAGAACAACATTGCATGGCCTTGTAGATGACATCGGACCATATCAAGTGCCTAAGGGAACAAGAAAAAGTGCTGTTGAGGAAGAAATTCAAGGCCAATAAGGTGGCGTTGGACCCAGTCACCCTCACAGAGGGAGATTTGCATGACATTGGAGACACGGTGCAAGATGTCACCGTGGAGGCAGTACAGAAGTTCGAGCAACATCAACAACTACTATTGGGGGTCATCCAAAGAGGTATACAGGAGTTGAAGACCTTCACATCACAAGCTGGCACAATGTCCACTAGCCTCACTATCAACACTTCAGAACCTATTGAGATGTTGCATCTGAAGGTATCCCACATCATAGTGCTACAAGATGGAGCACTGAGCACAAAAAATGAAGCTGACAGGCCCATTGTCAGCACCCTCATGGGAGTGGGGTTGAACTTTGTAGTGCTCCTTGCAGAGGTGCTCCACCTAGTGTAGGATGGAGTGATCGCAGAGTTGAGGGCCCGTGAAAACTACACTTTATAGGTGATCTGTGAGTAGAAGATTAATAATGGACAGATGGCCCTACATCAAGACTCTGCCATCACCGCTGTGACTGAGGTAACCGACCAAAACAAGCCTATAGTTCAGGTCATGGAGGAGGCATGTCGAATGATCCCGGAGTTGGACATTCTTGAGGAAGAATCAGTAAAGGTGTGTGTTCATAAGTTTTCTATAAGGGTGTGTGATGCTCGCACAGAGTTGTCTATGGCTCAGCTGGAGCTGAACCTACAGATTGCAAATTTACAGTTGAAGTTCCAACCTTCAACTCTGCTAGAAGTAAAGGAGCAACGTGTAACCACTGTCACAGAGGCAATAACAGCAGTAGACAGTGCAATAGAAGACTTCACACAACTTTTTGAATAGTTGTTCGAGGTTTTGACGAGGCTGCCTAATGTATAGTGGCTGGAGACAAAGGTGCGAGGACTAAAATAGCTCTATGATGAAGTAAAAGGTATAGTGCCAACTGTCACTTTCACGTAGAGAATGGAAAAGTTGTAGGAGGCCAAGCAATTGAAAGAACAAGTAGATGTAGAACAACACAAGGAGGAAGTGTTGAAGGTATGCTTGAAGCCCTGGTTGCATGAGGCTTATTCATTCATAACCTCTATTGAAGGAAACTTTCTAATTTGTAAGCTACTCAGAAAAAGCTTCAGGTTGACAGTTCAGGACCAGCAACCGAGTAGTTGGTTGAAGAAGGGAAGGAGGCAGCTGCATAGTGCAACGTTGAGGTTGCGGTAATATAGGTTGAGCTAGGAGGTCTTCACATCAGGATCTCCACACCCACAGAGTGACTCGATGGCGAGTCACCATGTTTTTGTTGGGGGCCTATTGGGAACGAGTTACCCCAAGGATAGTTTTGGGGCTAAAAGCCCATGTTTTGGGACAATTTTGTAATAAAGTTGTAAATTCTCCATAATTTATGGTCGCAGGCACAAAGGTGTTAAGAGTCATAAAGGGTTATCTACCCTTATTTTGTAAAGTGTAAAGTTGACTGTAAAGATCCACCCATGGTCCGTGGACCATGGGATCATATAAAAAGGAGCTAAGTAAGTAAGCTCTAAGTATCTTATGAGGACAACAGTTCTGCACATAAACTACTCTATTGTGTGCTTCCACCCACAAGTGAAGGGGTAGGACCTAATCATGCAACATTGCCCATGTAGCACCCACGATTGTTCTGTTCTTCCGCTCAGCTACCCCATTATGCAGTGGGTTATGGGGAACTATGAGCTCTCTTTGAATCCCTTATGCCTTGCAGAAATCCTTGAACTCAACCGAGATGTATTCACCACCATTATTGCTCGTAAGAGCCTTCACCTTCTTCCTTGACTCCTTCTTGACCAGTGCTTTGAATTCACAGAACTTTGAATATGTCTCGCTCTTCTTCTGCATGAAGAAGATCCAACACTTACGAGAGAAATCATCAACCAAAATCACATAATACCTGTGTTTTGTTGTCGAAGCAACTGTGAAAGGTCCACAAACGTCCGTGTGAATTCTCTCAAGGATCATCATGGCGTGACTATCCTTCTCGTCCAAGGTGGCTTTCACAAACTTCCCCAAAGTACACCCCTTGCGCTGATCGGACTGTGCAAGTGTGCCTTTAGGAAGCCCTGTAGTGATCTGTTGTAATATCTTCAAGGCTCCATGGTGAAGGTGACCCAATCTCTTGTGCCACAGCTCGCCATCATCCCAACTCACCAGTCCTTCTACCTTGCCTACCATTGTTGCGCATCCATCTACATGCAACTGATAAAGGTTCCTTACTCGAACCCCTATCTTCCGGATCTCACCATTTGTCTTGTTGCACAGGAAAGCTTTTCCCTTGTTGAAAACAACATCATACCCCTTGTCTTCTAACATCGCCATAGAGATAAGATTCTTCTTCAATCCTGGAACATGCATGACTTCCTTCAATACGAAGGGTTTACCAAACTCCCTCTCAAAGGAAATGGTACTGATATCGGTCACACTGTATCTACCATCGTCACCCATCTCGATGTGCACTCCAAGATCTTTGTCCTCCAGATCAGAAAACAAATCTCTATCTCCCTTCATGTGAAAAGACGCACCACTATCCAAGAACCACACCGATCCCATCACACTTGAAACCAAGCATGCGATCAATGAAAAATCAAGCTCAAACTATGAGACTAGAGCCTCTCATGCTGCAGATCCAGCAGCTTGTTTGTTCTTCTTCTTCTGCGGACAATTAGTGGCATAGTGTCCATGTTGGTGACAGTGAAAACACTTCACCTTGGACATGTCCTGCTTCTTGCCTTTCGCACCAGACTGAGAAGCTTTCTTGCTCTTCCCTTTCTTTGCTTTAGCATCCAAAGTGCAATTTTCTTCATAAGCTCCCTTTGATGAAGATCCATCCTTGGTACTCAGCCTGATCTCGTCCTGCACAAGATCTGACCATAGTATTTCCCATCCTGGCCATTTCTCTCGACCATTGACAGAGTCCTGATAGGAATTCCAACTCTTTGGAAGACCAAGGAAAGCCAAGCTCACCAAGTCCTCATCATCGACAGTAACCCCCACACTTCCTAGTTCATCTCGACACTGAGTGACCTTCGTGAGATACTTGGGCATACTGTCACCCTTCTCGAATTTGATGTTTCTGAGTTTATCTTTGAGCACCAGCTTCCTCTAATTGCTCTTGCTTTGGAATAATTCTGTTAACAATTTCCACATCAAATATGGAGTAGCCTTTCCATGCAGGCTAGATACAATGTGATCCTTCACGTGCTCCAACAGAATCCTTCGACATTTTGCGGTCTTCTTTTGCCAAGCATCAGTAGGCTTTGGGACATCCGTCTCTATGAACTCCTTCAGCCTGTTATCATCCAATACTGCTTCCATCCTGTCCTTCCATGCAATATAGTTTTTACTACCCTCAAGGGCATACTCCAATCACAATCTTGTGAAAGACATCTTAGTTTTGACACCAAGAAAACACTGCTCCAAATTCGAATTCCACCAGCTCCAACTCAACCGCTTCCGATCTAGAATTCATGAGAACAAGGTATTTATTGTACAAAGATCGACTATATGGGCATTCACCAGATATCTCACCTTCGAAAAGAAGGATGAATCCAGAGGCTACCTGGCCTGATTACAGACTCTGCCTGAAGAAATAGAATGTAAACACTTCCTGAATAGTAGATCTGATGATCAACAGCTCTGATACCATGTAGAAATTTTGAATAATAAACACATA
>APFE031309882.1:98174-109365 GCA_000404065.3 Pinus taeda
CCCCAAAGTACACCCCTTGCACTGATCTGACTACGCAAGTGTGCCTTTAGGAAGCCCTGTAGTGATCTACTGCAGTATCTTCAAGGCTCCATGGTGAAGGTGACCCAATCTCTTGTTCCACAACTCGCCATCATCCTGGCTCATCAATCCTTCTACCTTGCCTGCCATTGTTGCGCATCCATCTAATGCAACAGATAAAGGTTCCTTACTCAAACCCTTATCTTCCGGGTCTCACCAGTTGTCTTGCTGTGCAGGAAAGATTTTCCCTTGCTGAAAACAACATCATACCCCTTGTCTTCTAACATCTCCACGGAGATAATATTCTTCTTCAATCCTGGAACATGCATGAATTCCTTAAATACGAAGAGTTTACCAGACTCCCTCTCAAAGGAAATGGTACCGATACCAGTTGCACTGTATCTACCATCATTGCCCATCTCGATGTGCACTCCAAGATCTTTGTCCTCCAGATCATAAAACAAATCTCTATCTCCCGTCATGTGAAAAGACGCACCACTGTCCAAGAACCACACCGGTCCCACCACACTTGAAACCAAGCATGTGATCAATGAAAAATCAAGCTCAAACTGCGAAGCTAGAGCCTCTCCTACTGCAGATCCAATAGCTTTCTTGTTCTTCTTTTTCTGCGGAAAATTTGTGGCATAGTGTCCATGGTGGTGACAGTGAAAACACTTCACCTTGGACACGTCCTGCTTCTTGCCTTTTGCACCGAAATGAGAAGCTTTCTTGTTCTTCCCCTTCTTTGCTTTGGCAGCCAAAGCGCAATTTTCTTCAACAGATACCTTTGATGAAGATCCGTTCTCATGCAAGATGTTTCTGAGTTTATCCTTGAACGCCATTCCACCAGCTCAAAACTCAACCGCTTCCGATCTAAAATTCGTGAGAACAAGGTATTTCTTGTATAGAGATCGACTGTATGGCCATTCACCAGATATCTCACCTTCCAAAGGAAGGATGAATCCAGAGGCTACCTGGCCCGATTACAGACTCTGCCTAAAGAAATAGAATGTAAACACTTCGTGAATAGTGGATCTGATGATCAATAGCTCTGACACCATGTAGAAATTTTGAATAATAAACACATATTGAATGGATATTATCCTGATCATGTACTATTGTGGAATACATACACAATACATAAGCTCATCTACGTTGATCATCAATATAGCAACATCAATAACAATAAAACATCAAGAACATGCACACATTAACACAATATGTAACCCGGGGAAAGCTTACAGATGAAAACGCCACACTATCTATATATTAATGATTGAGAACATGTAACGTTACAATAGGCAATAATTCTCACAAGTATCTAGCACTATCTCCACCTGTTACACATAATACAGCTCAGATCTGATCTCCAAATCTATTCCACTACTTGCCTACCTCCAATGCTCAATACCTGCTCAAGAATGGATGAGAATGGTTGAACCAAACTTGTATTTACCTGAGAAGAATCACTCACACTAGGAATCACATGAGTAGAGGCTATAATCACTTGGTATTGGCCAATTCTCATTGGCATAACTCAATCCCATTGATTGTGCAAATCCTCATGCACAACTATAGTGACAACTGATAGCAATCTGATCCTCTAACACCTGTCCCTGTTGAACTGAACATGCACTTACATGCAACTGAGTTAACTGATGTATTCTTTAGTTTCATTATGAGTTAATAATTAGTTTAACAACTCGTCATTAGTCTATTTGTAGTTAGACTAATTACAACTAGTTTAACCATGTCAAACTGAACACAACTCCATCAACTCCACAATCAACTCCACCAAACTCAACTGATTGAGTTCTAACTGAAGTCATTCATGCAACAACTCAAATGACCCACAAAGAAAACATATTTCCTTATGACATCTGCATGTGCCACATATGTAGCTCAAACTGAAGTGCTCCAAGAGAATAAGATAAAGTTTATAGTCTAAATATTATTATAAGCTAATAATATTTGACTGCTCTATAATTAGACTTGACAGTGTCACTGTTGTTGTATAAAAATAGAAGTCCATCTATTTTTTCCAACTTGACCAATCATCCATAAAAAACATCCTGCAACTCATAGACATGATCCGTATGTCTAAATATAGACATAGTCTAAAAATAGACTTTGCGCCATAATTTGCCTGCGGGCCCACTTAGTGAAGGCGACTCTTTTCACTAAGTTCCATCATCTTGTTGCAATCTCAACATCTTGTTGTCTATTGTGGTGGTAACCTGGGAGATACTAGAGGATAGTCAATTCCCCTCGGTCATGTTAGACCTACCAGAAACACTGAAGTACACTTTACTATGGGTGACCAAGGATGCTCAATGCATCAAGGATAGAAAGATATTCTGGACCTTGATGGCTACCAATTGCAAACCACAATTGTCACATACTCTATATGACAAACTGCAGGGGTACGTAGAGTTCAAGGTAGACTTTCATCGGGTATTAATTAGGGCATAGAAGAACCTTGAATAGACATGGTATGACTCACCTTACTTGGCAACGAATGGTGCAATTGATGCAGTATTTGGTCACTGGCCGGAAAAGTGGCACACTAACTCAGACACGGCGGTGGGGTCAAGCAAGTCTGCCATGTAGTGCAAAAAGGAGGAGGCCAAGCTCAATGTGGCACATCTCGCCAAGAAGAGGAAAAAGGAAGTCACTAACAAAGCCCAGGAAAAGCGCGATACTACCCAGTGGACAGAAAAGTAGACGGGTGAAGCAGAACGTGGCTCTAACAAAGAAGCAAGGTCGCCCTCGCCCAAAACAGAGGATTAAATTGACGAGCAAATAGAACAACATTGCATGGCCTTGTAGATGACATCGGACCATATCAAGTGCCTAAGGGAACAAGAAAAAGTGCAGTTGAGGAAGAAATTCAAGGCCAATAAGGTGGTATTGGACCCAATCACCCTCACAGAGGGAGATTTGCATGACATTGGAGACACGGTGCAAGATGTCACCGTGGAGGCAGTACAGAAGTTCGAGCAACATCAACAACTACTATTGGGGGTCATCCAAAGAGGTCTATAGGAGTTGAAGACCTGCACATCACAAGTTGGCACAATGTCCACTAGCCTCACTATCAACACTTCAGAACCTATTGAGATGTTGCACCTGAAGGTATCCCACATCATAGTGCTACAGGATGGAGCACTCACCACAAAAAATGAAGCTGACAGGCCCATTGTCAGCACCCTCACGGGAGTGGGGTTGAACTTTGTAGTGCTCCTTGGAGAGGTGCTCCACCTATTGTAGGACGGAGTGATCGCAGAGTTGAGGGCCCGTGAACACTACACTTTATAGGTGATCTGTGAGTAGAATATTAATAATGGACAGATGGCCCTACATCAAGACTCTACCATCACCGCTGTGACTGAGGTAACCAACCAAAACAAGCCTATAGTTCAGGTCATGGAGGAGGCATGTCGAATGGTCCCGGATTTGGACATTCTTGAGGAAGAACCAGTAAAGGTGTGTGTTCATAAGTTTTCTATAAGGGTGTGTGATGCTCGCACAGAGTTGGCTATGGCTCAGCTGGAGCTGAACATACAGATTTCAAATTTACAGTTGAAGTTCCAGCATTCAATTCTGCTAGAAGTAAAGGAGCAACGTGTAACCACTGTCACAGAGGCAATAACAGCAGTAGACAGTGCAATAGAAGACTTCACACAACTTTTTGAATAGTTGTTCGAGGTTTTGACGAGGCTGCCTAATGTATAGTGGCTGGAGACAAAGGTGCGAGGACGACAATAGCTCTATGATGAAGTAAAAGGTATAGTGGCAACTGTCACTTTCACGTAGAGACTGGCAAAGTTGTAGGAGGCCAAGCAATTGAAAGAACAAGTAGATGTAGCACAACACAAGGAGGAAGTGTTGAAGGTACGCTTGAAGCCCTGGTTGCATGAGGCTTATTCAGTCATGACCTCTATTGAAGGCAGCTTTCTCATTTGTAAGCTACTCAGAAAAAGCTTCAGGTTGATAGTTCAGGACCAGCAACCGAGTAGTTGGTTGAAGAAGGGAAGGAGGTAGTTGCATAGTGCAATGTTGAGGTTGCGGTCATATAGGTTGAGCTAGGAGGTCTTCACATCAGGATCTCCACACCCACAGAGTGATTTGATGGCGAGTCACCATGTTTGTGTTGGGGGCCTGTTGGGAACGAGTTACCCGAAGGATAGTTTTGGGGCTAAAAGCCCGTGTTTTGGGACAATTTTGTAATAAAGTTGTAAATTCTCCACAATTTATGGTCGCAGGCACAAAGGTGTTAAGAGTCATAAAGGGTTATCTACCCTTATTTTGTAAAGTGTAAAGTTGACTGTAAAGATCCACACACGGTCCGCGGACCATGGGATCATATAAAAAGGAGCTAAGTAAGTAAGCTCTAAGTAGTTGGTAGGCAAGTCTTGGAGTCTTGGTAGAGAAGTCTAAGTGTTTCGATTCTTAGCATAAGTGGAGGCTCTGCAACTAAGTGCACAGAGGCTTAGGGAGGAAGTCCACAGCTGAGTGCACAGACCCCTACAGTTGTGTACGTAGGGCAGATAGAGTCTGTATTAATATAAAGATATCAATAAAGAGAAGTATTCTACAAATTATGTGTATTTATTTCCTATTACGGCATCTGGTTATATTGTGTTTGGGTTTAATTTACAATGTTTATGTGATGTGCGAATATATATGATTATATTGGTTAACTGAACGCAAGTAAGAATATCAGTTTACATGGTGCTAACCGTGATTTTTTATTAAGATAACTAAAAAACTTAACATAACCTCGCAACCTATACAATATAGTGTGAAATTAACTGGACCACAAGTTAAGGTTGCGCGAAGGTAAATTGTACACCTTCACGAAGGTACCGAAGGGTGAAATAAAGGGTAGACTGACAAAACCCTAAAGCATAGTGACTTGCACAAAAGTAGGAACAGAGGGTATAAACTGAAATCACGACCATCTTAGGGCGAGGAAACTTTGTTCCAACATCCTGCCATACTACATTTGGTGAGACTTCAGTCCGCACTCTGCAGGCTGAAGCTGAAAGGGAAAGTAGTGTAGAGATTTGTTTGGCTAACTAACATTGAACCTAGGCCAAGCCCCACAAATCCAACAATGTTGTTTCTAATTTTTCCAACAGAATAAATTCACATGCAACATCAATAATCACTATTAAATACTCCATCTTGACCTTCATAGTATGTTAAGCTACAAGGGGAAGCCTGCAGGATCTCAATTTGAAGACTATACATTTGGATACCTTATTCAAATGTCATTTGATGCTAGAAAAGTAGTCTTTTGTGTTCATTCAGTACTGAAGAAAATATTTGTGTGTGATCTCATAATGGAGGTATGAGATAAGTATTTTATTTTCTACTATTTCGGTTCATGTTAATCATGTTATGAATATACAATTATCCTCATAAGACTTTTATTACCATCACTTATTTAGGCTCTATCCTAATCCTAAAGTACTTACCTTCATTCCTGTTATAGCTCCAAATCTAACTATTATGGTTTGTGATGCTACACTCATAGCCTAGGGAAACCCCTCCTTCCAGAACTGGTCAAAAATCTAAAAAACAGTATTTTATTCCCTGTACGCGACATTGCCCTGAGTTAAACACGTGTATACGCGGGTTCATATATACCCAACCCCCGTATATGTATTAAAACACTTAAAAAAATATAAAACTCCTTATTTTCGGGCGGAGATCACGAGTTTTACCTGCTGATTACCTGTTAGTTACCATGGCCTCAACTGTTACCAACCAATTCGTAACTAAAAAACTACTTTGGAATTGGTATAAAAAGACATCAAAGGGAAGGCCTAAAGGAGGAGAGAAGAGAGAGAAAGGTTATTACACTGAGATTTTCCCCCTGATCAAGTCTGAAGATCCTTGTGCCTTCTGCACTTCCCCCATTTGTACAGGAAACCCTTGTTTCCTTGTGATTTGATGTTCATCCCTTAGTTATGGCCTCATGGAGTGAGTCTTGGAAGGAGATATGCTAGAGGCTTGAGGTGGGACGGATCCGGAAGGAGGCTGTGCTTGGAGCCTGCAAAGGTTTCTCATGTGATATTACTCTTTTTGTACTTTCTATTTGTCTATAATAAAGAAACATGTCTTGATTCCCGATATGCTTCTTCTTTATGTTTATGATGTTCATGTTTGAATTTCATATATGAATGGATGTTTAAAAGTTCATAACTAACTTCCTTCGTGTATAACATAAAGATGATTTTTGTATAAATCCTTGTCCATATACTGTTGCATTCTTTGGAATTGTTGGTTTTGCAGGGCAAAGGAGCGAAAGGGACGTGAAGAAGGGTTTGGACCCTTGAGGAACTGCCCAAACGTAGGACCTAAGGTACGTCCTTCTTACTTTAGAATTAGCTTTTGCTAGCATAATGGCTGTGTGTGTGTGCATGTTTCTTTGTTTAGACAACTTTCAGTCTGCTAGGATTCCACCCAAAACCCTAGGGGATAAAATACCTCAACAGAATTGGTGACTCCACTGGGGACAACACTCTTGTTGTTCCTAGTTTGGGTGTTTGTCAAGCCTATCAGGGCTCAGTTGCTTGCTGGTTTATTGTTACTGTCTGGTCTGTTCTTGACTTCTGAGTTTTACCAGTTTCTTGAGTTTGTTTTTTATTTTTCCTGAGATATTATATATACGTTGTTTTATTTAGTTACAGAAGCGTATAAACGCTTGTTGTCTGAAGTAAACCCGTGTATACGCAGGTTTCCTCAGAAGCAGTTGCGTATACGCGTAGTCTGCACTAAGTACAGTCGCGTATATCTTGCAACTTTCAGGATTTATAATTTTTTTGTGTCTCTGAAGTTTGTCTGGTGCTTTCAGTCAGTTTGAAACAGTCATTTTTGTCAGTATCAGTTGTCTGTGTTACAACAAGCATCCTTTCTCCGATTTCTCTCTAATTATAAGGAGTTTTGGTCTTGTTTTGCGTTTGCAAGCGTCATCATCTTTTTGCTAAAAACACGCAAGATTTCTTGATTGGAATCTTGGCTGCTCTGAGTTATCAAAGCAGAAATATTTTTATCAATCTTTGTGTTAACCTTTTCTTTTTGGTGACTTTTTGTTTGCTTAACGAAATCAATTTTTAGGACCATCTACTTCTTTGTTTCATCAAAGTTGTCATTTGATACTTTCTTGAAATTGTCTTTTTGATCTTTTTGGTCTTTTGTTACGAAAGCTTTCCTTGCTGCTTTCGATTGTCAAAAAGCCTTTTCAAACACATTTGTTTTTGTTGGGTTTTCATTCTTTGTAGGGTGTCAACTTGCAAAAAGTGTTTCTTGCTTCTTGTTTCAATCGCAAAGTGTCAGTTGTTGTTGAGAGCATTTTCAAAAAGACTTTTTTGTTGCTACTTCGAAGCAAACTTTTTGAAAACTTTTTGTTCTTCTTTCTTGAACTTGCTTTTCATTTAGTTTCCTTTTGGTGAATGAAAGTGTTTTATGTTATCTTGAGTTTTGCTTTTAGTATTTAGATGAAATGAATTGTAGCATCTCATATTCCATCTAAATATTGTAAGTGGCAAAAGAAAATTGATAAACAGGTTACTTTCATTTCTTGCTTTAGAGAAATCTTGAATTCTTGCATATTCGCTATACTTTGCATTAGTTTGCATCGTTAAAGCATTAGCGATTCTTTTGGTTTTTTCGTGTGTGAAGTGTGTTGCAAGAAAAGAAAAGAAAAAGCTTTTTCTTTCTAAGAGTTTCCTACAACCCATGTAGAGTACTCTTTTCATCGAAAGAAAAATGATTGCATCCATGTAGTTACTTTTTCTTTGATTTTTGGGTTGAGTCATACACACATTATCAAGTTTCACTTCCATCATCCCCTGACTTAAAGAACAACCCTTAAAATCAAGTGCTAACTAAAATTCACTAGAACTTTTTCTTTTAAGTTAAATACACTAACAAGTTTTAGGATTTTAGGGCCTTGGATTAGGCGAGTGGAGAGTTAACTCTCCAAGGCCATTTAAACTGTCAAACATAGGAGTCTAAATAGAGAGTGAAAATCCAATAGCGTGAGGAAGACCAGGAAAGCTCCGGATCTGAGAGTTAAGCACGAGGGTTTTTGAAGACAGGAAAGAGAGATAGCCCCTCTCCTACTTGTCCGATCTTACCTTACGACTATTCAGCCTGGCTTCTACAATGAGTTGGTGTCCATAGTTGCTACTCCTAGGGAGCTACATAGGTGGCTGTGGAGGGGAATCCCATGGCACCTGAGGTCGATGTTGCATCACTCTCAATGATACTACTGGAGGGCACCCTTGCGAAGCTTGCACCGACGCAGGCTATTGTTTGGAGGTCAGCGTAACTTCCTCTGTTACCTTCGCTGATAGGACTGGGCCGTCATTATCCCAGACTATCTTCGGAAGGCCCCTTACTCCACTTTCTTGTATTTTGGTGTCCGGTCCTCATCACTCGGAGCAGAAATACTTGGAAGTTGTTTGACTGGTTGCCTTCTTTTAGGGACTTTATAGTGAGTGCTCTTTGCTCCTTGTCTATAGTTGGCTTTAGGTATTTTTGTCTAGTCACTTTTTGATTTGATATTCTGAGCGTCTGACTTACCACTCTGCTGATCTTGAAAGACTTTTGGTCATTCTTTAGGAAGTTGTGGAGTTGCCTCCTCAAGGGCAAAAGGTCTTGATTGTGTGTTTATATTCCTTCAAAAATGATTTCTACATTCCCGTAAGGGAAGGGTTTGAGAATCAGTTAGATATGGACAATATTCCTGTGGAAACCAACCAAGGTACCCTTCCAAAAGGGGATCCTTGCACTTTTCCTTTATTTGGAAACGTTGGTACTCCCTTGATGGCCACTTTGAATATTCCTGGGTTGAATGTTGGACTACCCGTTTGGCTGTGGTCCACTCCGAATATTCTGAATGCTCTTGAAGCCTCTCAGTTGAATGCGTTATTTCAAGGGTATCACATGGGTGCTAATTGTTCATCTTCTTTCAAAGAGAAATCTGGGATTCCTTCTTCTCCTCCTTCTTGTAACAAGAAATCTAGAAGGAGGAGAAAGAGGAAGTCAAAGAAGAATAATAATTCTATCCTTTCATCTCCATCCTCTACTAGTCATGTTGGAGATGAGCCTTCAGCCGCTGCCAGTCACACTGGGGGCATAAGTCTAGTCACTGCAAGTCATACTAGCACTTCATCTCCAACCACTGCTAGTCATGCAGAAGATGAGTCTTCAACCTCTACTAGTCATGTTGGAGATGGATCTTCAGCCGCTACAAGTCATGCTAGGGGCACGAGTCTAGTCATTGCAAGTAATACTAGAAAAGAGTCACCGACCTCTGCAAGTCATGTTCAGGACTCTCCGCAAACCACTGCTAGTCATGTTGGCGGAATTGAGGTTGATAAGAAACCTAGACGTAGAAGCTTTAAACCTAAGTTCCCTTGTAAGATATGCAAGGGAGACCATATTACTCATTTATGCCCTGGTATTCCAGAGGTCCAAAAGATATGGTCTGAGTCTGAAAGTTCTTCTACTCTTAGATTTGATATGGTTTCTCGTCAAACCCATCAACCATTGGTTGATAATGTGGTGGCGCCAGTGCAATCTCTGGCCGATTACACTCCTCTTTTGGGGGGTGAAGCACCTAACAAAAGAGTCTGCTTAATTTCTAGTACAGAGTCTTCTAGTATAGGGGGCATTCCGGTTTATTGGAATGTTCCCCCTCTAAGTTCCAAGAGTGTTTCCTTTGATTGGGATAGTCTTGTCGAGCCTCGTCTTCCTTCCACTGCACCTTTCTAAATAAAGGTCAGAGTTAACTCAACAAATGTCTATCGATGTATGGTGGATGAAGGATCCTCTGCAAGCATTATATCCTCTTTTACTTCAAAAGCTTTGGGTTCCCCAAAGTTGTTGACAGCTCAGAGTCAGTTGTTAGCCTATGATAGAAGACCTGGTGAATCTATGGGTGTTCTTCCTCAATTGCCTATCACTTTAGGTCGGAAGACTATCTTAATCGATATCATGGTGGTTGATAGCCCTTTAGACTTTAATATGATACTTGGGCATGATTATGTCTATGCTATGAATGTTTTGGTGTCTTCACTCTTTTGAGTAATGTGCTTTCCTCATAACGGGAATATTGTCACTATTGATTAGCTTACATCTAATAATCACCACCCTAATTCGACTTTACTGCAGAATACTCCTTGGCTTGTTCCAAGTGTTCAAGTAGACTCTACCCCACCACGGGTCAACTATGTGGCATTGAATCCTCAATGTTCAATCGCTGCTAAGAAGGATCCTTTGACTTATTATTCTCCTTCTTGGGACTTGGTCCCGACAGTTGACCGAGAGATTCTTTCTATAGGGACATGGGACCCTTTAATTCCCTATTTTGATGCTTATAGTTCTCATGATTTCTTAGAACTTGTTTTGCCTTCACAGGAGGAACTCTTTGAAGCCATGAGTTTTGACTACCAAAGGAGTCCTTGTCCCGAGCCCTACAAGGGATTTGTTCAACAGAACTATTATGCGTAAGCCGCAGAGGCTGCATGGTTCCCTGTACCATATTATATATATAAGGTATGCATTTTCAAGTTTTGTATTCCATAACACAAGATTTTATATGAAGTTTATATGTGGGATGTATTAAATTCTTGTCCAGTGTTCCTATTTATGTATACAAAACTTGGAAGATTTCTCCTTTGGAAGTTTATGGTTGGTCCGTTCTGATAGGTATTGGTTCTCGAAACTGACATATAGGTTAGGTTTTTCCACCTGCATTGTGCACTTATCAGTTTCCTTTCCCATTTTGGCCTTAGGATCGACCCCACCAAGTTATGGTGCGGAACCTTCTCATTGCTTAGAAGTATCATGACTTGTGTGGTAGAGCCTACCTTATCATGGGTGCCGTAGTTAGTACCTTGTTGTTGCTTGGTGCCGATGCAAATTTTTTCTCCTTAGGCTCGGGAGTCCTCTGTAGTCCCGCCATGACTTATGCATTGAAGACTCATTCCTCTTAGCTTCTTCGCTTTGTTCTGGCCTTACACCCTAGAGGCTCCTTTGTGTTGATTTGTACTGCTGCATTGCATGTTGACCATTTGCACCTTTTGGCCTAGAGCCGGCTTCACTTGGACTCGTGTTTAAGCCAACTTTTGACCATGACATCTGCAAAATCAAC
>APFE031309893.1:0-17264 GCA_000404065.3 Pinus taeda
CTCAAGTGCCTAGTACCTCCTTTGTTTACTTTCATGTGTCTTTGTTGCATTCTTAGAATAAAATCTGTTATTTAGATTTAAATCTTGTTTTGTTATTTAGGTTTTTTTTTATGGTTAAAGTAGCTTTTCATGTTCAGATTTATTTGATAGGTTAAAAATACGGAAGATCTTCAGAAAAAGGGTCTCAAGCACCTCTGATCTCGCCTCTCCCTCAGTGGGATCGTGAGCTGGGACAAAGGTGACATTGCTGCCAACAAAACACTGTTTTTTGCTTTGTCATGCAATCATTAGTGTTGGAATTCTCATTTGCAGACGCTGATATTAGTTGTGTTTAAATGATTCAGTTTATGATTGCTTATTTGCATAGTTATTTCACGTATTTCATTACGAATAAGCTTCTGTTCATTTCCTCTTGTTGTTACTTAGGTCAGATTAGAGTGAAGTAACTAGGTCATAGGTTTTCTAAGTGTTTGTTTGTTCAGTTTGAAAAATAACTTACAAAGTGCCTACAGAGCGCCTATCATACTTCTCCATCTGCCCATACTCCATCCAACCTACCTGCTTCATCCTCCATTTCATATCCTTTCCTTACCTTTGCCACGTTCCCTCACGTTGACCTACTTTCCATATTATTGTGTAGCATTGCCTTATCTCTCCTTGAACAAATCCAACCGTCCTTATCACTCTTCAGCTCCATTCTCCAAGCCCTAGACCTCCTTACACCCTTATCTCACCTCCATACCCACTCCATCATATTTCTCCCTCCATCCATCCTCCAAAATCCCATTTCTGAACATCTTGTAGAAATTCCAGAACATCTTGTAGAACCCCTGCAGACTTCCTGTAGAAGCTCATGAAAGTGGCTTCTTGATAGCCAAACTCTGTGAAACTCTCTGGAAGGGTGCTAGGGACCCCTTAGGCCCTCTCTAAACCTTCCCAACCTCCTGCAAGCATTTCCTTTCACCAATCCACCCCTGCATAGTCAAAAACAGTTAAAGCACATGCACAATAATTCTGCCAACTTACTCAAAAATACAAAAAGATGTTTCTTTTCAGATTTCACTTCAAAAGTAGCTTAGTCACATGCATTTTACCTTTCTAAGAGTCAATGGCATTCGTTTCTGTAGCTTTCATCATTTTTCTTGCATCAGTGGGGCTAGCTGGTAAAATTGAGGTTTGCGATGGTTTGCATTTCCTTTCCGCTTTTTGCTTCTTTCTGCAAGTAGATTAGCCTTCTTTGAGTTAGCTTTCATCCATCAGTTAAAAAGCTTCTTCTAAGAGCTCATAGAAGTTGGCTTAAGCTCCTAGCGGACTTGCGCCAGCTGACCAAGTGACAGCTGCGGCAAGAGCTAGTACTTGTGCATACAGCACCGTCGCTTCCAAGTTTGTTACGAACTAGTGGGTTGATAAAATTAAAGAAGGGAGTCCCAGGAGTTGCAGCATTATTGCTACAATACTGGGGCCCACCAAGTGTACTTCCCCAATGTGCACCCTTTGCATGTGTCTCTCTGCTCTAGTGTACCCTTGGGAAGTCCTGTAGAATTTTTTTGCATGATCTTCAAAGCTTCATGATACATGTGACCCAATCTTCTATGCCACAATTCATTGATGTCTCGGCTTTGCACCTTCTCTGCTTTTGTGCTCAAAGCAGCATAATCTTCTACATCCAATTTGTAGAGGTTCTTCACCCAAACCTAGATCCACTTCACTTGTCCTGAGGTTATGTGAGGAAGGAAAGCCTTTCCTTTGCTAAATATCACATCGTAGCCATGGTCCTCCAACATGGCAATTGAAACCAAATTATTCTTCAAACCCAGAGCATACATGACATCTTTTAATGTGAGAGGAAGACTCCCTCTGAAAGGTAATAGAACCGATGCCAGTCACGCTACCTCCCATCATCTCCCATTTTGATGTGCATCTGGAGTTTTCTTGAGAAGATGTCCCAGTCAGAGCATTAATAATTGCAGGAATGTCATGCTACTCATTTGAGTCAGTGTCTGAATCATATACCACAAATCGCTCCACCCTAGTAACCTTGGTGATGATGTCATCAAAATTTTAGTGAATATCCTGTATAATTATCTTGATTTCCTCCTAACTTGCAATATCTTTTAATTGTAGACCTGCTTATCACGAATGACCATACTTATCAATATTTCCACCTAATGATGCAAAGAGATATAATGAAGAAATTGGGTCCTCCTCTTCTGGAATTTTCCTGGATCAGGAACGCACTTGACGCTATTGCCTCCAATCTTGGAATAAGAGAATACATACGATCCCCAAACTCCTTTCCTATAGGTGAAGAATTTCCTTCCCCACCTTAAGAGGAACCAAGTTAAATTTGTTGGCCACTGACTCCCATCCAAACAAATGTCGTCAACTAGAAGAAGATGAACTTGGTGCACCACCACGACGGCTGGGAAATCTTTGTTGAGGTGCCATGATTACATATGAGGTTTGGAAATGGAACAAGAGGGAGGCAATGTAAAGTAGACAAGTAGGTATGCATAATATTAAGGGAAAGTAGGAAGAATGAACAAATAGGGCATCATCAACTGTGGGAAAAAGAAAGTGCAAAATATGTGTTAGGGGAAGATATGAGACAAAGCCACAAAACTTGAAAACAAAGGCCAGCCCTAACACTTTCACAACCTAAATTATGAAGCAAGAGCAAAAAACATAGCGACTCTTGTAGAAAATCCTAGATAGATAAAGAAGGAACCAGGCCTTTGGGTGAGTAACCATTGAACAACAAGAAGAAATTGAGGGAAAGTGACAAGAAAACAAAGGCCAACCCTAACACTTTGACAACCCAAAATTTTAGAGAAGAGATTGAATTTTCAAAATCAAATGGAAAAGGTACTAGGGTATCATACCCCACAAACCAACACTGGACAACTGAACTAAATTCTAGCAGAGTTTGAGACTTGAGACGATGCAGTGGGAAACACTGCCACTAATTCAAAAGATGGACCGAACCCCAAATTATGAAGGAAGAGCAAAAAACATAGCGACTCCTGTAGAAAATCCTAGATAGATAAAGAAGGAACCAGGCCTTTGGGTGAGTAACCATTGAACAACAAGAAGAAACTGAGGGAAAGTGACAAGAAAACAAACCTCCTGTAGGGTCGGAAGGGTCCACCCTACTCATCCAGGAGCAACGCAAGGTTTGAAACCCTTCATCAACAAGACTTGAAACACTGAAATAACGCCACCCTGAGAGCTTAGCCATGCATATATAGCAAGGCATGGACCTGAGCGGGCAAATCCTTGGAGCAAAATAAACAAAGTGAGTGAAATTAATGACGAGAAAGGTGTAGGACAGGGCACACTCTTTAACAAGCCCAATAAACCCAAAAAGCATGCGCTCATGAATGAGCTCTACAACCTTTTTGTCATGTTTTCAACCTCCCATGACCAATCTACAATGAGAGAGCCTACCCATTGCAGCTGCTAAGGGTTGAAACCTATTGTGAAAGAGAATTTTGTATGCATATCCAAATATGAACAACTACTCACATTTAAGCCGATGGGACCAGGGTAGGTGATCTGAGGCTTGAGGATAGTGATGGCGCCATGCAAGGATCAGATGGTGACAAGTGGAGAGCATGGATCTCGAACGTAGGACCATCAACCCATGTGCCATTCCAATGACTTGCATGTTAATCATGTTTCCTATCGCAAAACGTTAACTTTGAAACCACCCCATTGAGGAAACTTTTATTGTTTGATTAAATGAGAGAGGGAAGAGAGCTTAGAATAGAAATGGGTAGTGACATCTAGTTGAAAAACTAATTAAAAAGTAAAAAAAGATGAGATATTTTTGTGGAAATAGGTAAGGGGTATTTAAACTTTCTAATTAAAAAGTCTAGTTAAATGGAGGGATTTTGTTTGTTTATTCGATTTTTTTATTTTTTATTTTTAGCTCATCAATTGCATTATCTGCTACAACGCATTTGACCACCATTTATAATACATAATGTATCTTTTATAATATATCAATAATTTATAACATATCTTTTATTTATGTTAATGTATATAATATTGATATATTTGGATGTTTACACGTTAAATTCTATCTTCATTAATTAGCGTGCCACTATGGGCCAGTTAAACTCCCTTTTGTTTAACATCACTTTCTAAAATTGCATTTGTATTTAAGAATATAATAAAGCTCCATGGGAAGTTAATCCATTTAGGCGAAGTATTATAAACTCTTTTCTATTTTCACGCGTCCTCAAATCCATAAACAAAGAAACAACACTTTCACCATCGTAACTATTGGAATTTTCGACTCATATTTTTATAATTTGATAGGGTAATTGTTAGTTTTCAACTTTATGTAGTGATGTATCCATAAGTTTTTAATAAATAGAATATCAAAAGAATGGCAATCACATATACACAAAGATTTATTTTGGAAATTTAAATTAAAAAATTAACAAATAGTTTGAGTTTTATTTTAATTTTTTATTCAAACACCATGGGCAGAATCTTTAATCTTTTAATTTAAATTATATTTCATTCTTAATTTTTTAATTAGAATTAGACAATCATAGGTTAAATTAGCACACACCATAAAAATGACAAAAGTGAAAATGGTATGTCAAAAACTTTTGAAAATGAACACGAAAAATATCTATTTATTATTATTATATTTTTAGTGTTTTGTCTCTCTATGTAACCCGTGGGGCTATTCATCCAAATAATATAACACAAACCCAACATTCTCTCACTTGTTGTTTTCTTTGCATATGGGGATCACAAGAGTACATGATCAACAAAGCCCATTGTTTCACTACACTGAGAGAACTAATTAGTGTTCACTCACTTTGTTAAGTAATCTATAGCATGCTTTAAAATGTTCACCCTTACCAACACCACCTTCTTCTTCAACCATGTCTCTCACAAAGTGATACTAAACATCAATATGCCTTGTCTTAGAATGATAAGCAGTGTTTTAGCAAGAAAGGTTAAACTTATAGGTTAAACACATAATCACTTATGGATAATCTACTATCCACATCTATAGCCTAGTTTGTTTTAACAAAGCCATGTATGTCCAACACTCTATCTTCTCCAAGTCCTCCTTGGTAGAAAATTTCATATTTTTTAGTTCCACACAAATACTTGGAAACCCTCTTTCCAATTTTCCAATGCTTCTTCCCTACTTTTGAGATACACTTGCTAGAAAATCCACTACATGTGCAATGTTCAATCCAGTATAGATGTTGCACATAATATTGTCATTGATGTCAAAGGGGATGTATAAGGATGAAACTATATCACTCATGATACCTAAAACAAGCAACAAGACTCTCTATGAAGCGATATGATAGATAAATCTCTTACAGGTTCTCATCAAGTAAAGTTGAAGTTGCTTAAGGTTATTTGAAATTTTGAAGTATTTATGATATTCAAAAGATCATACAAATAACATGGTTGTGTAGGTCTCATTGATACCTTTCCAATGATATATTCTTCTCTAGGAAACTCCTCCTAGATGAGAAGTAATGGTTATTTGAAGATCAACACTAATTGGAGACCCAAAACTATAGGGAAACCCCCTTCCCACCCAACATTAATAGGTTAAACAATGTGCAACTTCTAGATGATCCATGATGGATAATGTCCAAACTAGCATGATGTTTAATAGAGTAAATGTTAGCGCAACTCACCCAAATCAAGGGGTGGATTCACACCAACATGTGCACTTGTTAACCAGTGTGGTCCCATCATATCAACCAATCATATTATGACATGCAACATAATCATGAATAGGCGCAATGAACTTTAGGGCTCGTTCACTGGAAAGGTCATAAGGGAGGCCCGAAGGCTCATAAAGAAAAGGTTGAAACCCTGGTCACGAATTTGGTCGTATTAACATACACCTAAGCCCCAAAGGGAATTGACCTAAGGATTAAGGTGTTTGTTACAACTAAGCATGACAAATAAGGCGATGGTTTCATCAAGCCAACCCCGAAGGGTCACAATACAAGGTTTAAGGTGACGGGTATATGGTTAAGTAAATAATAAAACTGTAGTGAGCCTTGGTCATGATTCGGTCACATGTCAACTTATGTGAACATAGGAACACATAACTAGTATATATATGGAAGCTCTTGGCCCAGTTTGAGCAAGGGAACCATTGATTAATTATCTTTCTCTTAAGCTTTGTTTATTTTGTTGTTGATTTCACCGAGGCAAGCTTTGTTTTTCGATTGGTAAAATTGGCTAATTGAAGTTTGTTAAGATGGTTCAAGCACTTTGTAGCTTGAAGGTTGTAACATTATAGTGGGGTCGAGATGGGGAATAAGCTAAGATAGTGATGAACAGTGAAGCCAAAGACATGGTTGTTTTTTTTTGAGACAATGGTAAACGTTGGTTTGTTTGAGACAATGGTAGGCATGGTTTTTTGAGATAATGGTAGACATGGTTTGTTTATTGTTGAAGAATTATATTGTTTATTAATTCATGGCCCAAGGGCCCATGACCACAATAAGCCAAGATAGTGAATAGTGAAGTCAAAGATTGGTTTAAGCTAAAACAATGGTGACTCTGATACCGAGACATGGTCAAGCCCAAACAGCAGTGACTGTAAACTGAGACGTGGTTTGGTTGACAAGTCAAGACACTATAAACATGACAAGTTGAGACGAAGCTAACTATGAAACTGAAGATGTGGTTTGTTTGGCAAGCAACGGTGAGGCTGGAGACATGGTTCATGTGTCAAGATTTATAGTGTAGAAGAATCATATCGCGAAGGACACAACTAGAGTGGAGAATCATAGCTAAAAGTTTGTAACTACTAAGTTGAGAGTAAAAAAAAACAATGACTACATGACAATGCAGAGCCAAGCCGACACTGTGAAGTATTCAACACTGTGGTAGTATTTGATAGTGTGTATTGTTGACACATTTTTGTAGGGATGAATCCCCATAGGGATTCTATTGGAAGACAATGAGTCTAGTGAAAGCTCCATGAGTTAAGAGCAACCCAGACATAATAGTGGAGGCTTAGCGTGCTAGTGGAAATAGCTTGATCATTGATATATTGCTTCAATGGTTCGAATAACCACATGGATCCTTTTGGAAGCCCGTGACAAGTTCATGAGTTAGTACAACTATCAAAGAAACAAATCACCAACAAGTTTCGTAAGCTGGTGGTCAAGATCAATTTGTCAAAATATTATATTTGGTTCGTTAGAGGACTGATCCTCTTCAACATATGTTCTTGTTTTATATGGAGGTTAGTTTTGTTGACATTTAATGTAAACACTCTATTAATATATATGTTCTCGGTCATTCCCCTCTACAAATCATTGTAAAAGTTAATTGGTTATTTATATTGTTTTGGTTTGTGGAGGTTGTGGGTTCAAGGCTTGAACAAGTCATTCCACAAGAGGTTTATTGACATGCTTAGTTTATTCATTTTGTCAATTAACTAATGGAACAATCCATTGTGCAGCAAGCTTAATTTTGTATGATATTTATATAGTTGCAAATGGCATTTTATTTTGGATTCACATGGAATTCAAGGTTTGAAGATTCCAAGAATGTCTTTGTGTGAATAGATTGTTGAATAGGTTAGAGCAAGAATTTGAACAAGGAATGACAAGAGTTTTAATAAATATGTTTGTAAAGAAGAGGTGGATCCATTTTGAAAAGGATAAGAAATAGAGGTCCACAAGGAAATTAAAGGAGGTTGGAGCCTGCTCATTATCGAAGTTCACTCCTCAATTAGGTTGTAGTCTATAGTGAGAAACTCCTTGCATCTTTTGAGGTTGGTGCCTTAGTAGGGTTTCAGCTTACCAGAAGTGGTAGCTTGCATATCTTGGGGGTACTTACCTTTAGTAGGTCGTAGCCTACAAATATATGCAATAAATTGAAGATAAAGAACAAGAAGATTTGTGATTTTCTTTTGTATGGGTTTCCACTTAAAAGCTTGTGTCTCTTTATGATGTGATGACTTCTTGATGTGTTGATGGTAGTTTGATGATGCATTATTATAGTTGATGATATTATGCTTATCATTCATTTTTATAGGGTTGTTTGATTATAATAAATTGTGAAATAGTAAAATTGATCTCACATTGATTCAAGCCCCCCTCTCAATGTGAATTTTGGGCCAACAAGTGGTATTCGAAGAGGTTACCTTTGGAAAAATTAACTACTGGAAGGTTGAATCCAAAGAAATATAGCCATGACCAGACCAGTGGGTAAGCCCCCTATGTTTGATGTGACCAATTATGCATTTTGGAAAATAAGGATGGAGACCTATCTCATATCCTTAGGTGTAGAAGTTTGGGAAATTTTGGAGACCAAAACATAAAGTCCTTAACGTTATTTCAACAAATGCAACAAAGAAGTCATTCTACACATATAATATACAAGCTAAGCATGTTACCTTAAGTGGCTTGGCAAAGTTAGAATTCGTCAAAGTAATGTTGGCATTGTACTATTGGCATTAATGTCAATAGGGTCATGGTCATGATCATACTTGTCATATGCATGTGCGATGGATGTTTGGATTGGTGATCCTATTGGTTGGTATTGATGTCGACATGCTTTTGACATGAGGTTGTTGTTACTGAGGAGAGATGGATTCCACATGTGATGATTAGATTGAGGTTGAGTAGATATTATGATGATCGAAGATGTTGCTGTTGCAAGTGGATGGATTGTTGCTCTAGTTGTTGCATATGCTTCTACATGTGTAGGAAGCATTGGATTTGCTACAACATGTGTCGATATGTGGTTTCTTGTGTTGGAGGTGCCTCTATTAGTGTTGAATATAGTTGGATGACATGATGCTACTACTGAAGGAGTTGGAGATGCTACTACAAAAGTTAGAGATGTGGTTGCAAGTGTTGGAAGTGTTTGGACATGTTGTGGTTGTTGCTTGAGGATTTGAAGGTGATGATCTTGGTGATGAGGTTGGAAGACTAAGAACTTATTGTCACTGACTCGTTTCAGACATTTTTGGCCTATTCCATCATTTGAAGGCTTGTCACAGAGGCTTGGAGGAGTGTTCAGGAGCTGACGAAGATGATTCATCAGCTGGCAAAGGTCCTAGGCTGATGTTTCAATGTTTCTCCTTAGATTTTGCCCAAGTCGCATGGAACCAAGCCTATGGGAGTGGATGAAAAGCTCCAGTCATTGGAATACAGATCCATGGGAGTGAGTAAAGAGTTCTAGTGGCATGGAGCCCGTGTCATGTGTGTGAATGATCATTTGGACGAGCTTTTCTCTAGATTTCTCACGTTGATCAACTAATTTTGGTATTGTGTAAACATTATTGTTCAAAACTTTTTAGTTAATGGTTGGAAAAGTTCGTGGGGCCTCCAGAAGTTAATTAAAGTTGAATATATCAAAAGGGAATTGTATTTAGTGGCTTGATTGAGTCAATGAGCTGCATCCATATCAAATCAAGTGTATGAAAAAAGTCATGAAGCCCGGTAGTTCTTGGTAATTATTGAGTTGAGCACCTCAGTTCATATATTTATTTGAGATAGCTCAATGATAGTTTGGTTGTTTTTCCCTTGTGTGTTGGGTGAGTGTGTGTGTGGATAAGAATGTGCAAGATGTGTGAGGATTGCATTATTGATTTTCTAAAGCAATTTACAGTTGTAGCAACAATGAGATGAAATATGTTTCAACAATCATATTTATGCAGTGTGTGAAGTGTTGATATTCGGTTTGGAGAAGTGATTAGTGAGGTTGTGTGGTAGCTAGTGGGGCATTTGGATATTGTGTTCTCATATTTTATTCTTCAATTTCTTTTGTAGTGTTTGTTCAGAATGATGATGTTGTTGTGATGTTTATGTTGAGTGAATTGGGATCCTAGGGTTAAAGATTTTGAAACAAGGCTCAAATGGAGGAAGTGAAGGCATGGAGGCTTTAGAGTAGACAATGATTTGGTAGATTCAATAGAAGGAACATATTTCTCCATCCAATTAGAGTTTTATATTCCAATGGTAGTTGGGCGAGGATTGTTGATCGTGGTGGCCTTCAGCGAATGGTAATCCGTAGATCCGTGAGAGAAACAAATTTCTTGTCTGATAGATGCCAACATACTATGAAAGAATTCGAGTCTTCCAGCTTATGGGTGTAAGCTAATCCATGTACAATTTGATCAATAGATAATAAAAGAATTTAGTAGTGCAATAGTAGTAGGGTGGTTTTATCACGAAAGGGTTTCCACCAGAAATACTTGTGTCTTCATGTGTGTTTATTTGTGTTGATGCTCTCCATGGTTATTATGCTTTGATTTTATTGTTGCTTTCATGTTTTGATAAGATAATATTGTGGATGTGTGTTTCAAATTGATAATCCAACAAGTTAATGTGCATGGCTATTTGATATTGTGGTAAAAAGCTTTAAAATTAATATAGAGGCCATCACTACTAATTCACCCACCCTGTTGGAGAGGTAAATCCCCTCTATGGATAGAGGCGATCCCTACTAACCCAGAACGGGTCTAGCAACAATCAAACAATGCTACCACGCAAGTTCCTAATTGCAAATAAAGGTAGGTGATGAGGACCTACTTGAGTTCCAACGCTTTTGTTTGTAGAAGAGATGTCGCTCACGCTCCTTTGCCTTGGTCGGTCACAATCCTCCACTATCCTCTTGAATGGACACCTGCACACAAAGAGAACAACACAAAAACAAGCGTGAAATCTAATATATGCAATTATACATCAGTCAGGAAGGACATAATTCAACATTAATCATCACAACAATGAGAATGGAACCATAATGATAGTTATCTATTATTAATAATCAACAAAGGAGAATACAACCAGCGTCCTGACGTCAAGTCCTCCTTTGGCTAGGTGCTCAGCTACACAAGTCTTGCAAAGCTTGAAGGAATGAGGGACAAGCCTCTCTCTCTTTGGTGACAAGATCTCCTTACTTAGGTTAAGCCTTATGGACACAAAGAAGGCTCTTGCAACTCTAATCTCTTGATATCTTCCTTTCAGCACAAGTATAATTACCACCCGAACTAGAACTAGAACTAGCTTGCTCAAGGCATAGAGACAAGCTTTTATAGATGAAAAGGAAGAGATAAGATCAATCACAACAATAATGGATTTGGCTTCATCACTTGGAAACTTCTATGTAATGGTGGCAAACTACTTCCCATTCAAGGAGATTCGAAGCCAAATCATCTTCACTTAACTTGGATGCAGTTGGTGAATGAGTTGGATAGAACTTTCGGAGTTTTGATTGGTTAAAAACTTTGCCCAAAAAGGTTGGCGCGATTGCAACTCTGGGACAGAGTGCTAATGGCGCGCCCCTTTTATAGGATTTTCCCCATTGGCGGGAGCAGAACACAGTGGGCCAGCGCTAATGTAAAAAGGGCTATTTTTAAGGGCAAGGAGCAGGAGATGTCTTCAGGGCATATGAAGCTCATGGTCAGAGGTGAATGATGCAAGTGGTTTCAAGTCTTGTCACTTCTCACAAGTCCCAGAATGAGTCCTCCAAGATGCAGGAGAGGGGTAATAGGGACGGTGACAAATGGTGACAAATTACTGTGTAACACACCCCTCCCTCCCCTGTGAATAGTGATCTAGTTTCCAATAAGTGTTGAAATGAAGGTCAATCCATGAGGTATGGAATAAGCTCAAAACTTATTGTGAAGGGGGTGCAAAGGTCAAAGAATTTAGGATGCAAGCACTTAGGGGGCAATTTGAAAGTTTGAACATGGAAGAAGAAGAGAAAATTGCTTCATATTTCCTTCAAGTAGGTAACATAGTGAAATCCATTGCAAATCTTGGTGAAGAATTCCTAGATAGCTATGCAGTTAGAAATTTATTGAGATCAATTCCATCAAGATTCAATCCGAAAGTATCAAACCTTGAGGAACTATCAAAAGTAGATAAGGTGTCTGTGGATAAAATTCATGGAACTCTCTGTGTATATGAGTTAAGAATCAAGGAAGACAAATCACGAGTCAAGGAAGAAACTTTCAAGGCAATGAAAGAAGAGAAAAAGCAAAAGCTTCAAGAATACTCTAATTACAATGAAGAAGAAGCCAAATTTGTTTGAAAGTTGAAGAGAGGAACCAACAAGTTCAAAGGTAAGCTTACTTTCAAATGTTTTGAATGTGGAAAAATTGGCCATTATGCTCGCAATGTCCTTATGCCAAGATGAATGATAATGATGATGAGTCAATAATTAAACCCAAGTATCAAAAGAAGAATCAAGGTGGTATGAAAATTAATTTTAACTCAAAGGAACAAAGTGACAGTAAAAGAAACAAAAGTGTGACCAATGAAGAAAGGGGTGAAATATTATTCATTGTTGAGACCTAAGAACCTGAAGAAAAAGTTGATTATAAGGGATAAATTAAAAGTGCACTAAAGAAATAAGGATCCTCATAAAGAAATAAATCCAATTAATGTTGTAGAAATTAGGATGTAGATTCAAAACTACTCATGAAATTTATTAAATCAAGACTTGAATCTACTCTATTGCTCTGTGGACATTAATTCACAATCTAGAACACAAATCATAAACATGCAAAAAAAAATCACACACATGCAAATAGTGTTTTTCCGGGGGAAAGCAAACTTCTAAAAACCCCAATGCCTACTTGCATTAATATGATCAATAGAGATGTATTGCAATTTCTTTGCTGAACTGAGCACAACCTGCAAGTGTATACCATATCTCTCTACTCACTAAGAAGCTCCGACCCAAACTTAGTGAATTTTTTCCTCTGCTTGAGCCACTATTTTCTTGTGCAATTCCTGAGGAAATAGGCCCCTATTAATTAGGAATATCCTCCAAAATGATTGTGCAATTCCTCAGGGTTGATCACCGACCTCAAGCAACACCTGTACACTCAACTAGTTTACAACTATTGGTTGCCTTGGAAACCCCACCACAACTAAGAAATCTGTATTCTTCAAATGCATGAGATAATTATTAGTTCATTGATTAGTTAACTAGATGATCTCTGCGTTAGACTGATGTCCCACTACTTAACTGACCACCAACTAGTTCTATTAACAATTAAAACTACTTTAATTAATTACAACTGAAATTAACTCAACCTAGGCTCCTAAATTTAGAATCACTACCTACAACTGCATTTCATGCCCCTAACTTAAATTAAATGAGCTAGACTCCTATTTTTTAGGAGTCAACACAAGCAAACTGAACTTCAACTCATTAACACGAATTGAGTGTTAACTGAATGACAAGAGCCAAGTCACTTCAATTAAATCCTCTAAGTTGTCTAATGATGTGGAATTTTGATTTTTCTAAATTTAATCAAAGGAAAAATGAAAATGAGAATTTCTTACTACATTTTTCAACAAATGCAACAACTAAAAGACAAAAGTATAAATGAAGAGAAACTCAATTCAAAGTTACAAAAAGGGACTAAATCCATATATCATATTCTTAACATGTAGAGGTCCTCGCTTATTAAGATAGGTCTTGGTTATCAAGGAAATAATGAGGCACCCTAGGATAATGACCCCTCAAGGTCATCAAATGAAGATCGCTCCAAGATGCTCGATCAGACATTCATAAAATCCAATAGCAACAAATATCTTGTGGATCCAAAAAAAGTAGTACACCAGGCCAAGCATGTTCATTTTAGTGATACTCAGGACAATTTAAGGAAGGGGAAAATACAATCAACTAGAATAAAAAGAAAGGATCCACTAGACATAAATAATGCAGGTATTGAAGATCAACAAATGAATATTCTCATCACAAAGCATACACAAACAATAATGGAGCAAGTAATAGAAATAAACAAATGAATATGGCTCCTCACAAATCATTCATAAGAAAAAATTAAGCAGGTGTTGATCAATAAGGGAAAATGGCTCGTCTAAGAAGTAACTTCAAATGGTCAAGATCTCATTCTATACCCAGGTACCAAAACAAGTTTTTTGGTTATTGTTTCTCAAGCATGTAGTTTGAGCACAAAGTGCAGGATTGTAGAAACTATGATGTAGTTAGGTATAGAGGTTATGATTAGGTACCTAGATGGATGTATGTGGACCAAATCAAGAAAATTCCTTAGCCATTTATGCAAGTGTTGAAACTCAATGTTGAATGTGACATATGTCACAATGAAGGTCATATGGCATGATATTGCAGACTCAACTGAAGGTGGTACAAAAGAGGGGGACTTCCTATCAATGCTAAAATATGGAGAAGATGTCAAGGAGGACCTCGATTAGGTTTGATTCCTCGTATATAAGTCCTTCGTGAAAGCTTCTCCAAGAAAATAATTTGTTGAATAAAAAAATGAAGAAGAAACTCCATGTATGATGGAAGTGTGCATACCATGACATTAATTAGCATGATTTGATGATGATATCTCAGTTTTTTTTTTTTAGGCTATGGTTCACGGATACCCTGGTCAACGGGTGGCACTAGGTCCACGGAAAAATCTGGGTTGATCAACCCTGAAGGGAATCTAGCCCCACGGCCCACTAGCAAGGCCTGACCGCAAGGGCTTCGAGGAGATTGGACCCTGTGACTTCCCGATGGCGAGGCACTGATTTTTGACCAACTGAGCTAACCCTTTGGGCTTGTGATGATATCTCAGTTACAAATAAAGGAACAAGAATTAGAGAATATAGGTGCTTATCAATGAAGGAGCATGGTATTAAGGGGATAATTAAAAAATATAGAAATAGAAGCATGGTCTCAAGTGGATACTCTATCATAATGATCATATAGTAGTGGGAAGACAATATGTAAATTCATTACTGTCCATAGGATCATTCAGAAATAGTTTATATATTTTTTGTGCATGAGTGTCCTTGGCCTCAAGCAATCCTCGTAAATTAAAAAGAAGTTTCTATTGAGTTTGTAATAAGTGTTGTTACTCCCATGTTATAGTTTAAGTTGATGATAAACTTGTTATGTTAGTTGTTGATACACCTAACATGTAAACAACCTACATCCCAATCTAGGGTGAGAAGTGTTCACTGGCTAATCCAATCTCCCTTTTTCAATTAGAGAGATAGGAGAATTAATAAAAAAAATTGTTCTTCACTTTTTTATTAGGTATCATCATAGTGTTTGTCTTGGCGAGACACTTCTGGTGATATAAAATTCCACCACAATTTGACCTCTAGATCGAAAGCTATGGCCAATTGAATTTCTAATGAATCTGATGATGCCATGTCATTAAATTGCCATGTGGTGTCCACATGGCCAACCCATCCAATCACTCAAAGCCACATAACATAGGTGAATTTGATGTCGACCCCTTCATGGGTTGGTGTTTTACCATTCCCCTTGCATTATACACATAACCCTTACCAAGGAAATCATGATTCAAGAGCCAAAGTATAATTATAGTTGGAGGTTGGCTCATTCTTTCGGTAGCACCATCCCTTCCATTGTGTTGGGACCGACCCCGACTTAATACACATATAAAATTCCAAGTTAGAGGTCGGCTACGACTTCGACAAAACCTTTATTCTATTATGTTGGTCCCAACCCCAACTGTCATTTACCCATCAAATCATGAGGTCAGACTTGACCACAACTAACTCAATCAGAGCCATAAGATTGGCCTTGAACCCTACCTTTCCCATGAGGATTCAGTCATACCTTTGGTCATGAGGGATGAAGGAAAAATGGATAATGAACAGCAATCTCCTATAAAATTACATCCCATGCTTAATTTCCCATTTTGATATTATGTGTGAGGTCTATGAAAAACTTTAGGAAACCCTATTGCAGACATATCGACATATTCTTGTCACAGTCGGAATAGTTTCAACCTAACATGGACCTTATGAGACAGAGAGGGCCATACATGAATATTTCAGCCATGACGCGATTGTGGTGGTTCTATAACAATTTGGACCCATGAAAAACTTCGACTCTAATCTTTGGGGTTATTTGAAGCACATACAAGTGCTATCCCTCCCGAGCTTTCAACTTGGTTTCCCCTTTTAAGCTTGAAGAGACCATGAGGAGGGTTACTAAATAATGATCTACCCATTATGACCCTAAAAGACTTGCAGTCTCTCGGTTGCTCTACACCTTATGAGAACTAGATTTATTCTTAGCCAAAGATCCAAAGACCTCTCTTGAAATACTAATGGACACCATGAATTGATAGATACGATCAATAGTTTTTGGTGCCAAGAAGGGATTCAAGAAGATTAGCATTCCACCAAAAAGGAGGAGGATCCATTTTCAAGTTCATTGATAAGCCTAAACCTTATATGTAGGCACATGGTTAATAATATTGATGAGCCCCAATATTGCAACAAGAATGCTCCAAATCCCAAGGCTACCAACTTAAATTATCAACCTAGGGTTCGTACAAGACATAGTTAACGATCAAACGAGAACTATTACCTCAAAACGGGCACTCTAGTCTAAAAACCCCCCAAAAAACATGAAAAAACAGGCTAGAAATGAAAAGTGTTGATGCTGGAATAACTTCATTTTTTACGGGGCACATTTGCAACATTTTTTAAAAATGGCAGTAAAAACCAAATTTTTGTGTGCAAAAAACACCCTGAAAAAAGAAGAAGTGTTGATGCTGGAATACCGTCTTTTTTTTAGGGTTAATTTTCAACATTTTTTAATAATTACATTAAAAATAAAATATCATGACTCCGAAAATCTTTAAATTTCCAATGATTTTCAAGCATGAACTTCAGAAAAATACTTATAACTATTTTCAACCATAGCATTAAAGATAAAATATCATGACTTAGAAAAACATTAAAATCTTGACAATTTTTCAACTGTGGAATTAAAACTAAAGATTATGACTACAAAAAAACTTAAGTTTTCAAAATATTTCAAATATGACATTATGGAAATTTTTTATAACTAAAAAACCTTTAAAAATGAACACCTGAATGAAAGAGTTATTATACCAAGAGTAATTTATTTGAGTTATTATACCAAGAGTAATTTATTTTTTAAATGCTAAACGTATAACAATTTTAAAATCTTAGTCTAAAACAACTTGATACATTGCAACAAAAAATTAAAAATCAACCATCAAATTGACACGCAGTGTAGGTGAACTAGACCCATTGTAATGAAAACTTAGAGACCAACCATGAAATTGAGAAATTGTGGATACAAACTCAATTCATTACAATGAAAATTTTAAAATCAACTACCAAATTGCACATAATGGGATTGAGTAGCTAGATGAGCATCGACACCGACCCTGCAAAAGAAATTAAAAATAAAATACAAATAATAAATAAAAATAAAAAATACAAAAGAAAAAAAAATTC